>ML661888.1:6113812-6158775 GCA_007570785.1 Antilocapra americana | reverse complement strand
ATTTGTAGTATAGCCTAAAGTCAAATAGGTTGATTCCTCCAGTTCCATTCTTCTTTCTCAAGATTGCTTTGGCTATACGAAGTTTTTTGTATTTCCATACAAATTGTGAAATTATTTGTTCTAATTCTTTGAAAAAGACCTCTGGTAGCTTGATAGGAATTGCATTGAATCTATAGATTGCTTTGGGTAGTATACTCATTTTCACTATATTGATTCTTCCAATCCACGAACACGGCACATTTCTCCATCTGTTTGTGTCCTCTTTGATTTCTTTCATCAGTGTTTTATAGTTTTCTATATACAAGTCCTTTGTTTCTTTAGGTAGAAATACTCCTAAGTATTTTATTCTTTTTGTTTCGATGGTGAATGGAATTGTTTCCTTAATTTCTCTTTCTGATTTCTCATTGTTAGTGTATAGGAATGCCAGGGATTTCTGTGTGTTGATTTTGTATCCTGAAACTTTGCTATATTCACTGATTAGCTCTAGTAATTTTCTCGTGGAGTCTTTAGGGTTTTCAATATAGAGGATCATGTCATCTGCAAACAGACAGAGTTTTACTTCTTCTTTTCCAATTTGGATTCCTTTAATTTCTTTATCTGCTCTGATTGCTGTGGCCAAGACTTCCAAAACTATGTTGAAAAGTATTGGTGAGATTGGGTGGAAAGTCTATTGACTAGTTACTGTCATTCATAATAAAATAATTATATTCCAATGCTCTCTCACCTTATATTTTTCCTTTCTGTAACTGACTTTAATTAATAGAGACACTTCTCTTAGTTTTTACATTTATTCTTTTTATTATTTTATACCTTTGAGTATCAGCCTTAAATGACTTCTCTTTTCCTTATCCCAGCCATAAAAGAAATGAAAATTGGAGCTTAACTTAGAAATACCTTGGACTGGAAGCTTTGTGCATTTTTTCCTGTATCCTATGAACCCATAGACTTATTATTTTTGAATTTCTGGATAGTTTTTTTTAAACCAAATAGTTTTTTTATTTTTATCTACCATTATTTTGCATTTCTTTTTTTTTATCAACATCAATTTTGCATATAATGAATCTCACTTCTCCATATGTATGATTTTCTCTAATCAACTTGCTCATTTTTATCTTATTTTTTTTCCTTTTCCCAATCATGTCTTCCATCTTTTACTCTGTTTGCAGGATTATTTACTTTCTAAGTCTGTTTTCCAAATGGAGTTCCATTTCTATGATAGCATTTTTCCCCCACCATTTCTTTTCTAAGTTCAACGATGTGGTATTTTACCTTGTTCTGTTTTCCTACTATTTCTCTCCAGAGCTCATGTCCTTTTCTTCTGAGATTTTATTTTATTTTTTGGAGCAATGTATTGGTTATGTTTTAAAAAATTCTGATAACATTGATGGTCACGGTTTTCATTTGCTTCTTTTTGTATTGAAGTGTACTTGATTTAAAATGTTGCATTAGTTTCAGGTGTACAACATGATGATTCAGTAATTTTATAGATTATATGCCATTTAAAATTATTTGCTCCTTTATCAGTATTGTGTGGTGCGTTACTAATTTTTTCTGTTTTTTTTTTTCACTCCTCTTATTTTCTTTTGGTATGTTAGTAAAGACTTGTATGATGTCCTTGCATACTATTACTCGTTTGTTTGATGAGATGGGTTCTAGCTGGACTATACGTTTTCCTCAAGAGAATGGTCAAGGCAATCTTTTACACTGGTAGAAGTTCTTGTTATAACATAGCATGTATGTGAGTGAGATGTTTACAGTCTACTTCCTCCCAGTCATCTAAGATTGGCAGTTCTAGGGCTATCAATGATTCAATCTCTTTTTTCCAACCTGTCTCACCAACAGACTGCTTCCTGACGATGCTGTCTGCCTGCGTGATTCCTCCATCCATCTCTGCTGCCAGCTTCTGTTTAATGACAAGCCATTTTGGAGATGTTCCCACGGCTAGTCTGTGTCCTCTCTTCTTCTTAGCTTCTGGTTATCTCCTACACTGCAACATAAGCAGGGTTTGTGTTTCAGGGTTTCTTCCTTGTTTTGAGTAATTTCTGATATAGAAGGGGTCAGCACTGTTTTAAAATCAGAAGTCTCATTTTCACTGTGGGTCTTGCTTACCTAAATCTCTTGCTTTATTTTCTGTGAATATGGTGCCATGATTAGTTGCATGCATTTATTAATCCATTAATGTATGCACAGTGTTGTATTTTAAAGCAGTTAGTCCTCTTTTGTTCAAGGTTGGATAAATAGTGTGAAGGATCACCTGTTTGTTTCTAAGGCAGAAGCAGAAATTAATAATAATATTAACATAATATTAACATAATGGCTTTAATACATGTTTTGAGACCTCATTACTAGGATGAGAAACTGGGCCCAGTTTGTCACTGGCTATGAAATATAGAAACACATAGGTAACTCAGTGTCCTCATATATAAAATGGTTTTTAAAAAGAGCAATATTTTTCATACATTACCTAATACATATAATGTGCTTATAATTGTGCCTGAACATAATGAGTATTTGATAAATGTAGCTCTTATCACATCATTATTTTCGCTATTGTTATGCATGCTTTTTCTCATTAAAAGTGAAAGTATTAGTAGCTCAGCCAAGTCTGACTCTCTGCAACCCCATGGACTGTAGCTCACCAGGCTCCTCTGTCCTTGGGATTCTCTAGGCAAGAATACTGGAGTGGGTTGCCATGTCTTTCTCCAGGGGATCTTCCTAACCCAGGGGCTCAGCCACAAGGAAAGCCCTTTTCCATTCAAAATGAGTTTAAATAATTATAGTAACCTCTGTTCACTAGGAAACCTTTTGAAGCCAGTTAAGAAGGAGGTGACCAAATTTTAAATTCATAACATTCTAAGTGGTTAGTTTTTAGGAATCTTTTTGGGAATATTTCAGTCTGCACAACTCTGTATGAGCAATAATGCAGAGGTCCTGCGCTTCACACTTTGTCTAGTTTTAGTGCTTGTATCTGAAACCCAGGGCTTCCTTATTATTTTCTGTACATTGTTTTTGAAAAAGGTATAGATACATGTAGACATTTGAGGTAATGACAAGTATATAATTCAAAAAATTATATGAAAGCATCTTGTTTTGGAAAATCATTTCATAGCTGCAGCAGAGGCTAAGTCTAAACTCGTCACATTGCATTTTAAAATCTAACTTTTTTTTCAGCAGCTTCCCTTCTTTTCAAAATGCTAACTCACAGGAGTGGTGTAAGATGTAGTTGAGAGGTAATTAAAATGAAGTCTTAATGCAAGGTTTTGAAGAAATGATGTGAATACTAATTTGGTATAGACTATGCTGAATGTTTAGAAGATGTTTAAGAAAGCCAAATGTTTCAAATTTCCCCTTGATTTGATAACGTTGAAGTGGAATAATCGACAAAGGAGTTTTCAGGTAAGAACTGATAGGAAGAATTTAGGTAGAATATGATCAATGAAAAGACCAACGACATTAGATGAATATCCAATTATTTTAGAGTAGAGGCCATATTATTTGCTATCTTTTGGAATTATTTTATTGCACATATTTTTGTGCAGGGATCTTTGATATTTATTGTTTGTTCAATAATCATAATACATATAGAAGAAAGTCAAGATTTAACTGACTCATAAAGTTAAAAGAAATTTAGAGATTATCTAGCGCAACAATTCTCTTCACAATATTCAACGCAAGCAGTAATTCAGCCTTTGATTAAATTCCACCTGAAGAGCAGGCCAGTCTAATTCAGGACATTTGTAATTGTTATAGAAAGTATTGGACCAAAACTTGTGTCTCAGTTACTTAAAGCCTTGGAATCTCTCTTTCTTCCTCTGTCACATTAAGTACAATCACTTTTCCACTGTGAACATGAGCTTTGGGTTACCCAGTACTGAATTAATATGCTCTCTGTTCTGTCCACTAGTGTCATGACAGGCTATTAAATTTTTGCTGTCATATGAACTGGAGGGTATCCTTGATTAAATCCGTTACACTCAATGCCAGAGGAGGAAACACAACTATTTTTCTCACAGTTAAATCCTGAGTGATCAAGACAGCAATTAGAAAAAATTAGGAGTCTTTATGATGTCTACCTACAATAAATTATGACTCAATATTAGTTCACAAGGGTCATTTGAAGTCACATGATATACAGTGATGTACAGTACATACAGAAATGGTATGGACCCAACAGAAGCAGAAGATATTAAGAAGAGATGGCAAGAATACACAGAAGAATTATACAGAAAAGATCTTCACAACCCAGATAATCACGATGGTGTGATCACTCACCTAGAGACATCCTGGAATGTGAAGTCAAGCGGGCCTTAGGAAGCATCACTACGAACAAAGCTAGTGGAGGTGATGGAATTCCAGTTGAGCTATTTTAAATCCTGAAAGATGACTCTGTGAAAGCACTGCACTCAATATGCCAGCAACTATGGAAAACTCAGCAGTGGCCAGGGGACTGGAAAAGGTCAGTTTTCATTCCAATCCCAAAGAAAGGCCATGCCAAAGAATGCTCGAACTACTGCACAACTACAGTCATCTCACACGCTAGTAAAGTGATGCTCAAAATTCTCCAAGCCAGGTTTTAGCAATATGTGCACCGTGAACTTCCAGATGTTCAAGCTGGATTTAGAAAAGACAGAGGAACCAGGGATCAAATTGCCAACATCCCCTGGATCATACAAAAAGCAAGAGAGTTCCAGAAAAAAAATCTATTTCTGCTTAATTGACTATGCCAAAGCCTTTGACTGTGTGGATCACAATAAACTGTGGAAAATTCTGAAAGAGATAGGAATACCAGACCACCTAATCTGCCTTGTGAGAAATCTGTATGCAGGTCAAGAAGCAACAGTTAGAATTTGACATGGAACAACAGATTGGTTCCAAATTGGGAAAGGAGTATGTCAAGGCTGTACATTGTCACCCTGCTTATTTAACTTATATGCAGAGTACATCATGAGAAACACTGGGCTGGATGAAGCACAAACTGGAATAAAGATTGACAGGAGAAATAACTTCAGATATGCAGTTAACACCACCCTTATGGTAGAAAGTGAAGAGGAGGCTTCTCCTCCTCCCTTCTGGTCAGTGGAGACTCTTGATGAAAGTGAAAGAGGACAGTGAAAAAGTTGGCTTAAAACTCTACATTCAGAAAACTAAGACCATGGCATCCAGTCCCATCACTTCATGGCAAATAGATGGGGAAACAGTGACTGACTTTATATTTGGGGGCTCCAAAATCACTGCAGATGGTGATTGCAGCCATGAAATTAAAAGATTCTTACTCCTTGGAAGGAAAGTTATGACCAACCTAGATAGCATATTAAAACGCAGAGACATTACTTTGACAACAAAGGTCCATATAGTCAAGGTTATGGTTTTTCACATAGTTGTGTATGGATGTGAGAGTTGGACTATAAAGAAAGCTGAGCATTGAAGAATTGATGCTTTTGAATTGTGGTGTTGGAGAAGACTCTTGAGAGTCCCTTGGACTGCAAGGAGTTCCAACCAGTCCATCCTAAAGGAGATCAGTCCTGGGTGTTCATTGGAAGGACTGATGTTGAAGCTGAAACTCCAGTACTTTGATCACCTGATGCGAAGAGCTGACTCATTAGAAAAGACCCTGATGCTGGGAAAGATTGAGGGCAGGAGGAGAAGGGGATGACAGAGGATGAGATAGCTGGATGGCATCACCGACTCCATGGACATGAGTTTGGATAAACTCCAGGAGTTGGTGTTGGACAGGGAGGCCTGGTGTGCTGTGGTCCAGGGGGTTTCAAAGAGTTGGACACGACTGAGTGACTGAGCTGAACTGATGTACAGTTTGAGTTGCAACTCGAAGTCTTTATTGAGAGATGTTTTCCAGTGTATGCATCCACATTCACGATGATACAACCTTATACTTGCCATTTCCTAATTATACTAGCCTTTCCTTCCCTCTACCTTCTTCAGATACTATCTATTCTTTAAGACCCAATTTAAATTCCACCATTTTCTTAAGGATGTTTGTCATGCATAGCGTTGGTAAAAACTGAGCAATTGAAATATGGTGACTATTTCTTGGTGAACTAGACTCTTCTTGGTAGTGGGTCTTCTTCCTTTTAAGGCAATTTCTTTGGAATGAATTCTGTGATTTGTGGTGCCCCATTGAGTAAGCCCCCAAACTCAGTCCTCTTCCTTTCAGATTCTTTTCCTTATGTCTTCTTGATCACTCTGTTTCTTCCCCTAGTTCCTTGTCACGCTGATCCTTCCATTTCCTTTTTATTTTTTCTTAGTAGGTACTGAAAATCCATTAGTGTGACTTATTAGCAAATGAAAATGAGAGGTCAAGAAGGGCAAAACCTTGCAACTGTTGGAAAGCTAGGGGAAATAACTGTATTCTATTCTTCTAATACAATAGAAAAAAAAAACTAAAACAGTTGTTTCCATTAAAAACAAGATGAATGTTTATATCTCACCACATGATTTTTGATATGTTTATATATTAAAAAAGTTTAAATTCATGAGTGATATATACCTACCTGTTTTTCTGTCTGTCTACCCACCTATAATCATTATCATCATCATTTAACCTACACATATAGTTTGTCTGCTTTTAGTAGCTATCCTCTGCTTAGGCAACATGAGAGAATTTATTATATATATTTTTGGAATGGAAAATTTAGATTATTTTGGGTAGCATTTTTAGTTTCTGTTCATCAGGAAATCTGGGGATTGTGGAATAAGAAAATATCTTAGGAAGCCCTTTATAACATTTTTACATGCATAATCCATGTTGGTAACAACTGCTCCCAACTGTCATCCAGAGTAATTTGGGTCATTTCTATAAAACTGTAATGAATCAGGCCTTGTTTTTAAAGAATGTGGCCTGTTCATATCTACTTGATTCCATCAGACTAAGTGATCCAAAGAGATTTTTTTGTTCCAGTTATGAATCTTGAGCATATATTCAACTCCTAAATGGCAATCACTGCAAACAACATGGACGGCGGCTTTGACATTTTCGCTTTGTTGAAAGTGGTCTGCTCAAAGTGACTGCTGCACCCTCATGCCGAAGTTCTTCCCCTCCATACGTGTCTCAGCAAGGAAGATTAGTCCCTGTGTAGTCACCAGCTCCATTGACACATTTAAAGAAGTTAAAAAGACAGGTTTTCTGGGGTTAGGCCACTTTTCAGACTTCCTCTGACTTCAACTAAAATATTCCTTCAAGAACTTCTTCTGAGCATGGAGGAAAACACAATAATTCTTCTCTTTTTCTCACTCTGGCATTTAGCCATGGTTGATTGGAATTCTGCTGTTGGGATGTAGACTTTCTGATTTCTTTTGTTTTGTATTTTCCTGAGTCTTTAAATTAGTGAAGTTTATAAATAAAGTTTCTATTCAAGCTTAAGCAAAAATCCTGATATACATTTAAAAAAAATTCTAAATGTCACATTGGAATGAATCAATATAATTTTTTTTTGAAAAGAGTTTATGTGAGAATATCTTTTTGCTTTCTACAAATGAGAGCAGGTTTATTATGTAAGTTTGGTGAATTTGGGGGCATAGAATTCACAATGCACTTCTTTTGGGTAAAGATCAAAAAGCAATTCTATTTCTGAAGACATCAAAACTCTGGGAGAAGATTGATAATGCTTTGCCAGAAAGCGTTTCTTCTTAAATGTGGTCTATGTGCTTTGTTGGGCAGCAAACCTCTGAGAGTGTCTCCTAATGCTTACTGACACACTGGTTCTCAACAGTGCAGGCTGATCTATGGGGTTTTCTGGGGAAAAGCTTTCTACAGTAATTACCTAAAACTCTGCGCATGTTCACATGGCAGCAGTGGCGTATGCAAAATGATTAGAAATTTTTGGTAAAATGTATTCTTTTAGATCTTTCACAGAAAGATTTCATTTGCTTGTAGATGTTATTCTTTAGAGATGAAGAAAGTGAGTCTTTGAAGGTTGAGTAACTTGCACAGCCTCCCTCTGGAGAAAGCCGAGGAGCCACTGAGCCTTTTTATTCAAGCGCCAGGCTCTTTCCACCAAGCCATTGCTAGCGCTTTGGGAAACTGAACCCAAAGGATATTCTAAATCCACCCTCCCTGTGATTGAAAATGCTCTTTTCCCTTTTGACGTCTTTTCCCTCTTTTCCCTTTTGACTTCTTTTCCCTCTTTTCCAAAGTGAATGTTCTGTTGTGAAGAACTTCTAGCTCCCATGAAGATCTCTAAATGCAGTGTCCGCAGCGCTGATGTGGATGGATGCACACAGTCTAGAGAATGCTATCAAGAGCTCATAAAACCCTTTCTAGGAATAGAGAAAACTATATAAGCTTCTGGTAACATCACCAAAAAATTCTGCCAGAGCAGGGAATTAAGTCATTGGTGAAGAATAGATTTTTCCAAGACACAGTTTATTCAAGGGCGTACTTATGACAATATTCTAAAAGACTATATAGTCTTTTCTCTAGAAGAGAACTGTATATTTTAACAGATTGGTGGAGCAGATGGAGATTTGACATTCACTATCATAATTTACATTAACATGCTACAAGACAGACTTGCCTTGATAAGAAAGCCCAAACCACTTCAAAGATTCAGAAACAGCTTTTCATCAGTTCATTTCATCTCACTGAAACTTGATTTGATTTAGTCAACTTTGAAAAGAGGGACATCATAAATTTACACCAGGTATGATGATATATTGTAGCAAAATCCTTTAAAAAGTCCCACCTTCACAAAACGCAATTTGTAGAAGTGATGATCTCTTATTGCCAAATGTGTCTATTTCATTATGATGCTCCCTGCTTACTGAAATAGAACAGTGATGATGCGTCTGCTCAAGGAGGCAGAGGAACATTTAAACACCTGTCCAGTATCATCACATATGTTTAAACCTGTACTGAAAATTCCTTTCTTTAATCTTACAGCCTGACTTTAATGGTGTTAAAATTTTAGAATTTTCTCTATTTAACATTAGAATTCCCTTATACTTGACACAGATAATATACTCCTCACTTTGGAGAACTCAGTCTAATTCAAGATACTTTGTTATTAGCAATATTTCAATTATTGAGAGGACTGTGGGACTAGAAACAGGGTAGAGTCAAGCAGATGGGATCTAATCATAACCAAAGTGTGAAATGACGGCCGACCATGAGAGGAGAATTATGTGGCAAGTCTTAATAGTTTGTTCAGATCATAATTAGATGTTCTATATTGGTGACTTAAAGTACATGCTCAGTATATGTCAGGTGATCTTGGTTTACTTCATATAGATTGGACATATTACCTAAGTCTCAGGTAAATTAAAGTTTTCTGTTTTTCAAAGTTAGAGATAGGCGAATATTACTTTCCTGAATTTAAACTGAATACAAACAAGGTTTGGGGTCTTAAAACTATGGGGCTGTTTCATAGCATAGCTCTAAATTGCTACTTCACAGTGGCCTTGTTTTAATTTACACAATAATGAGCTACTGGAATTTAGTAAGTTGAAACACAGAAATCCATTTGTAATAGTTTATTGCCATCAAAAGAAAATGTATATACCAAATCAGATGCATTTTCAATTTTTCACTCTGTTGTATACAAGCTAATTTTTCATCCAGTCAGTTGAGACTTGTCTGTGCATCATCTTTGCCAAAGTGAAGCAAGATTTCTGAATTTTGACGCAAACAACAACATGCCGAGAGTCAGAATAAGACCAAGGAAATTAGTACGTTCAAGTCAGTTTCACATATGGCCTGGGCTTTTATGAAACTGAGCATAGCTCTTGGATAATGTGCGAGGGTTTACAGCACTCTATATAAGGAAGCTATTAATTATCACCAACTACAGAAAAATGTTTTCATGAAACAAAGAATTGTTTGTGAGATGACAAAGCTTACAACTCTTTCAAGGACTTTGGTAGGAAATAAGGTATACTGTTTATCATCAAAGAAACAGAGAGACTGAATATGGCTTTATGCTGTGGCCTCTTTATTGGCATCTGTGCTGTTTCCCCAGATATCATTTTTACATAGATTCTGACGATGGGTATGATAAAACTTTCTTGTGATATGCTCTCTCTGGAGCTGAAACACATAATTCTAAACTGGGCATATGTCACTTAGCCAGGAATTGTTTCCAATTCACAACTAAATACAGGCTGATTTAGATACACTGCTTCTTTGAAATGTCTGTCATAGATTTTAAAAGATCTCAATTGTTGTTTGTTTTCTATCACACTGATAAGGATTTTGAATTATTAGTCTCTGGCCTGAAATATTCAGCTTAGTCCTCTATAGTTGGATTCTTATCCAAAGCTACTAATATATTCATCAATTATCAAAGTGATACTCTGCTTGTCTATCACCTGAATATGAATAAATACATATAAAGATCACTATACGGAATTGTGTGATCTGTGTCTGGTGAGGAATATTGATGTTGATCTTCCTGTTGATTACCAGGAAGGTGGTAATGAGACATCTTGTAGCCAACTAATAAGGAACTTTGTGTCTTTGGGGAAAATCACTGATTTTTGCAGTCAAGTGGGCATTAGAAAGCATTATTCTAAACAAAGCTAGTGGAAGTGATGGAATTCCAGTTGAATTATTTCAGATCCTAAAAGATGATGCTATTAAAGTGCTGCGCTCAATATGCCAGCAAATTTGGAAAACTCAGCATTGGCCACAGTAATGGAAAAGGTCAGTTTTCGTTCCAATCCAAAGATAGGCAATGCCAAAGAATGCTCAAACTACCACACAATTGCACTGCTTTCCCATGCTAGCAAGGTTATGCTCAAAATCCTTTAAGCTACACTTCAATGATACCTGAATTGAGAACCTCCAGAGGTAGAAGCTGGGTTTAGAAAAGTCAGAGAAACCAGAGATCAAATTGCCAACATCCATTGGATCATAAAAGAGCAAACGAATTCCAGAGAAACATGTACTTCTACTTCATTGACTACACTAAAGCTTCTGACCTTGGGGATCACAACAAAGTGTGGAAAATTCTTAAAGAGATGGGAACACCAGACCATCTTACTTACCTCCTGAGAAGCCTGTATGAAAGTTGAGAAGCAACAGTTAGAGCTGGACATGGAACAACAGACTGGTTCAAAATTGGGAAAGAAGTCTGTATGTTGTCGTCCTGCTTATTTAACTTATATTCAGAGTACATCATGTGAAATGTGGGCTGGATGAAGCACAAGCTGGAATCAAGATTGCTGGGAGAAATATCAATAACCTCAGATATGCAGATGACAACACTCTAATGGCAGAAAGTGAAGAGGAACTAAAGAGCCTCTTGTTGAAGATAAAAGAGGAGAATGAAAATCCTGGCTTAAAACTCTATATTCAAAAAATGAAGATCATGGCATCCAGTCCCATCACTTCATGGTAAATAGATCGGGAAAAAATGGAAACAGTGACAGACTTCACTTTCTTGGGCTCCAAAATTATTGGATATGGTGACTGCAGCCATGAAATTAAAAGACACTTTCTCCTTGGAAGAAAAGGAATGACAAACCTGGACAGCGAATTAAAAATCAGAGACATTACTTTGCCAACAAAGGTCTATATCATCAAAGCTATGGTTTTTATAGGGCTTCCCCAGTGGCTTGGTGATAAAGAATCTGCCTGGAATTCAGGAGACTCAGGTTCAATCCCTGTGTCGGGAAGATCCCCCAGGGAAAGACATGGTAACCCACACCAGTATTCTTGCCTGGAGAATCCCAAGGACAAAGGATCTTGACAGGCTACAGTCCACAGAGTCACAGAGTCAGACACGACTGAAGTGATTGAACATGCATGGATGATTTTTCCAGAAGTCATGTGTGGGTGTGAGTATTGGACCATGAAGAATGCTGAACACTGAAGAATTGATACTTCAAACTTTGTTGCTGTTGACTCTGGGAGATAGTGATGGACAGGGAAGCCTGGCATGCTGAAGTTCATGGTGTCACAAAGATTCAGATATGACTGAATGACTGAACAACAATAAATGGAGAAAAGACTGTCTTTTCAATCAGTGGTGCTGGGCAAATTGGGCAAGTATACGTAAAAGAAAGAAATTAGAATATTTTCTCATGTCGTATGCAAACATAAACTCAAAATGGATTAAAGTCCTAAATATAGGACCAGAAATCATAAAACTCCTAAAGAAAAAATTTACTTAACACTTTTTAAGATAAATCCTAATAATATATTTTGGGATCTATTTCCTAAGGTATCTTTTAAAGCAAAGAAAACCACAGGAAGAAGAAACAAATGGAATCTAATTAAACTTAAAATCTTTTGCACATCAAAAGAAACCATTGAAAAAATGAAAAGACAAGCTATTGAATGAGAGAAAGTATTTGTGATGATATGATTGACATCTTTATCCAAAATATGTAAACAGCTTATATAACTCAATATTAGAAAAATAACAACTCAATTAAAAAACGGACAGAAGACCTGAAAAATCTTTTCCAAGAAGACATACAGGCAAGTGGAAAGATGCTCAACATCACCAATTATCAGAGAAATGAAAATTAAAACCACCATGAGCTATCACCTCGTATCTGTCAGAATGACTATCATTAAAATGCTATCAAAATAACAAATGCTGGCAAGGATATGGAGAAAAGCAAAGCCTAGTATACCGTAAGTAGGAATGTAAATTGGTGTAGTTCCTATAGAAACAGTATGGAGAGTCCTCAGATTGAAAAATAAACTACTATGTGATCCAGCAGTTCCCCTCCTTGGTATGTGTCCAAAGAAAATCAAAACACTAATTAAGAAAGACCTATGAACCCCAATGTGTATTGCTACATTGTTGACAATAATAACCTAAATTTGGAAACAACCTAAGTGTTCATCAACAAATGAATGGATAAAAGCACATTTATACAATGGAATTATTTGTTGTTGCAATGGGCTAATCTGTCGCTGTTCAGTCATGTCTGACTCTTTAAGGCCCCATGGGCTGCCGCACTCCAAGCTCTTCTGTTCTCCACTATCTCCTGGAATTTGCTCACATTCATGTCTGTTGAGTCAGTGATGCTGTCTAACCACCTCATCCTCTGCTGCTCCTTTCTCCTTTTGCCTTAAATCTTCCCCAGCATCAGAGTCTTTTTGACTGAGTCAGCTCTTCACTTCAGGTGTCCAAAGTATTGAGACTTCAGCTTCAGCATCAGTACTTCAAAGGAGTACGCAGAGTTGATTTCCTTTTGGATTGACTGGTTTGATCTCCTTGCAGTCCAAGGGACTCTCAAGAGTTGTCTCCAGCGCCACAATTCAAAAACATCAATTCGTTGGTGCTCAGCCTTCTTTGTTCCAACTCTCACATCCACACATGACTACTGGAAAACCATAGCTTTGACTATGTGGGCCTTCGTCAGCAAAATGATGCCTCTGCTTTGTAATACACTGCCTAGAAATACTCAGCCATAAAAAATAATAGATTTTTCTCATCTGTAACCACATGGATGGCCCTCAAGGATATTGAAATAGTCAAGTCAAGTAAAGCAAGCAGTCATGCTGCTGCTGCTGCTCAGTCGCTTCAGTCGTGTCCGACTCTGTGCGACCCCACAGACGGCAGCCCACCAGGCTCCCCCGTCCCTGGGATTCTCCAGGCAAGAATACTGGGGTGGGGTGCCATTGCCTTCTCCGAAATAAAGACATAATGTGTATTATCACCTAAACATGAAATCTAAAAATAAATAAATAAATAAAAGCAGTTTATATAACAACAACAACAACAAAAAAAACCAGATACAGAGAATGAGCTAGAGGTTACCAATGGGGAGAGAAGTGAGGAGGAGCAAGATAGGCAAAGAGTATCCAGAGGCACAAACTACTCTGTATAAAATAAATAAGCTGCAAGGACATAATATACAGAACAAGGGATATAGTCAATATTTTATGATAACTTTAAATGCAGTATATAACCTATAAATGTGCTTGGAACTAATGAAGTGTTGTAAATCGGTTCTACTTTAATAAGAAAATTGACCCCTGATTGCCTGGCTTCTGCTCTGTTGATGCCCGTTTAACATGGCAACCGTCTGCTCCTTAGTTGAAGGAGTTAGGGTGAGCAAACAAGGCTGTGAGGTGCTGTGGGAAATCCAAGATGGCCCCTCAGGAATTCCTGGCTTCATGGCAAACCTCATTTTTCACAGCATTCCTTCACGCAGCACAGTGCTTTTTACTATAATTCAAATGGTAAATAGACATTGTGGGAAGATTTCTATAAAACTGTGAAAACGTTCTACCAGGATGTGTGACCTTTCTGCACCACAACTCTGAAGAAAATTGTTTTTCTCCTCAAAGGTCTCACCTCTCTCCCTCTGGATTCTGTGAACACCTGCAAATGACACATGGTATGGTTACCAGAATATTCTTGTTATTGTATGTATGTTTCCTGGATGCCTTCTCTTGCTGCAAGGATCGTGCCCTCACAATGAAAACGAAGCTGTTCAGAATACATTCACTTGAGGAATATCCTTCACAAAATCTCCAGGGATCAAGGCAGCCATGACACTGGGAAAACTAAAAACTTTTCAAGCTTCTTTAAATTATCACTGTCACTCTCAATCATTAGGCAAGACTGACAGAGCTAATGGGAAAACTGGACTTAGGCAGATTGAGAATTGATTACATGGGATTGAATGAACTAATAAATACTACAATAGGTTTTGTCATTTGTCTAAAACCTGACTGGGTTTTAATCTTTTGTCTTCTAAATATAAGGAACTTTTCCCCTGAAACTTACAGTCATTTGGTGATATCTTTGTAAGCAGATTTGAAACATTCCTCCTTTTCTCTCTACAAGATCCCTCCAGAATTCAGAAACTCTCAAACTAAAACTGCCTTTTCCCTGAAGCCCTGCAAACTGAAATTAGATGACTCGATATAAACTATGAAGAAAATGCCACAGTAGGTCATAAACAACCTTCATGCCTGATTGCGTAGAAGCCATAGAGAAAACTTACCTGAACTCCTGAGGATATCATCAGAGATTTTTGAAACTGCAAAAGATGCTTCAGTGACTGACTACTGCCTGGGCTAAGAATCTGTTTTATAACCTGGTCCAATCATTAACATTTGTTTGATTGTTTTGTTTGTTTCCATAGAAGTGCCTCTTCCTAAACACCTAATTGTTTATATCATAGGCCTGACTTGGGGAGGCTGCCTGTGTCACCGCATCCTGAACTGAGATACAATCCATTTAACTGAAATGATCGGTTTGTTCTTAGAACTGAGAAAATAGTTCAATGAAATGAAGGACTCTAGTAACTTGTTCTCTCTCACCAGTTACCAACTCAGCTTTTAACATATGAAACTTCCAGGTAAGATTCAGAGGAAGTAACTGCTGAGGTTTAGAGTGGGCCAGTCAAAAATGTTCCTCAATGAGGTATGTTAATTATTTTGAATAAAAGGCAGAGGAACCAGAGATCAAACTGCCAACATCCGATGGATCATCAAAAAGGCAAGAGAGTTTCAGTCAATAAAGCGATTTCTGCTTTATTGACTATGCCAAAGACTTTGACTAAGTGGATCACAATAAACTGTGGAAAGCTCTGAAAGAGATGGGAATACCAGATCACCTGACCTGCCTATTGAGAAATCTGTATGCAGGTCAGGAAGCAACAGTTAGAACTGGACATGGAAAAACAGACTGGTTCCAAATAGGAAAAGGAGTACGTCAAGGCTGTATATTGTCACCCTGCTTATTTAACTTATATGCAGAATACATCATGAGAAACTCTGGGATGGAAGAAGCACAAACTGGAATCAAGATTGCTGGAAAAAATGTCAATAACCTCAGATATGCAGATGACACCACCCTTATGGCAGAAAGTGAAGATGAACTAAAGAGCCTCTTGATGAAAGTGAAAGAGGACAGTGAAAAAGTTGGCTTAAAGCTCAACACTCAGAAAACTAAGATCATGGAATCTGGTCCCATCACTTCATGGCAAATAGATGGAGAAACAGTGGAAACAGTGTCAGACTTTATTTTCTTGGGCTCCAAAATCACTGCAGATGGTGATGGCAGCCATGAAATTAAAAGACATTTACTCCTTGGAAGGAAAGTTATGACCAACTTAGACAGCATATCAAAAAGCAGAGACATTACTTTGCTAACAAAGGTCCATCTAGTCAAAGCTATGGTTTTTCCAGTAGTCATGTATGGATGTGAGAGTTGGACTATAAAGAAAGCTGAGCACCGAAGAATTGATGCTTTTGAACTGTGGTGTTGGAGAAGGCTCTTGAGAGTCCCTTGGACTACAAGGAGACCCAACCAGTCCATCCTAAAGGAGATCAGTCCTGGGTGTTCATTGGAAGGACTGATGTTGAAGCTGAAACTCCAATACTTTTGCCACCTGATGCAAAGGGCTGACTCATTTGAAAAGACCCCGATGCTGGGAAAGATTGAGGGCAGGAGGAGAAGAGGATGAGATGGCTGGATGACATCACTGACTCAATGGACATGGGTTTGGGTGGACCCAAGGAGTTGGTGATAGACAGGGATGCCTGGCCTGCTGTGATTCATGGGGTCGCAAAGAGTCGAACACGACTGAGATTTGGGCCAAGAAGTCTGTATAAACAAATCTTGTTTCTTCTTTTACTATCCTATTCAAGTTTTGTTTCGAGTCTTCATTAATTGAGCTTCCAAAAACCTAAGTTTCTCTGTTCTGTCCATCCTCACAAATGTATTGGTTCTTCACCTATAACCACCTAATAAGCAGAAACTTGTGAGCTCTCTTTAGAGAAGAATGTTGTTTTTTAAATAAATAAATCATAACAGTAGTCTAATAATTAGAAATATTATAGGCTATTATTGATATCTTAAAAAAAGTCCATGAAGTCTCTGGATAGTGGATGGACCTACTTAGTTTGTTACCCTCCAGATTAAGCTAACTTTTAAGACATGGACTAGAAGTTGCATCACTAATCGTCATCTTAGCCCTATCTGTTAGTTTGATTGACATGCAAACTAATAGCATTATTATTTCCAAAATATTTGAAATCTTCTGAATCTACTAGAATAATAGTGGACCAGAGATTGGAGACTGTCCATCGAGCCTTTGCCTCATCACTTGCCATTGCATTCCAAAGAGGTCAACTAGATTCAGAATCTTGATTGAGATGTGTCTGTTTGAGACCTTACCCCTAAGACCCCTTGTTACTCAAACACAACCCAAGCATGAAACTCTCTTCTCTTGCTCCTTTACCCCTAAGGCAAACTTCCTGTGATAAGTCCACTTCAGCTCTGTGGGACAAAACATCTAATTGATATAGTCTTGTTCATCAAGGCTTTCTGGAGGAAAGATTTTAACCAAATAGGGAAATGATGAGAATTTGAAATCACAATGGAATAATGCCTGTCTAGGCATATGAAATGGAATTGGGCTGCTACCGGGTATCTGGTCATAGGCATGTCTGCACCACTGAGAACTTGAACTTTGTGAACTATGCCAAACCGAAGGACACCAGCCATTTTTAAAACAACATCTGCTACAAACAACTTTGTGGCCTTAAGGTAGTTCTGCTTTGTAATTATTCAGCCATTTTGGACCTCAACCAAGTTCTGCTTAACAAACACTGTTACTCTTTGCCAGCTCCAGTTATAACCCTCGATAAACAACTCATATAACTAACTCTGGCCTTGTGGTTTTGCCTTTATAAGTTTTCTCCATTTTTTAGTCCAATGAAACACAACTTAAAGGTTTCTTGAATTTGTATCTCCTGGGCTGCAGTCTTAACAACCCTGAAATAAATGCCTCTTTATTTTAATCAGATTTTTCTTTCTGAAGTTTTGGTTAACAAAGGTATTGTCTAAAATATTAAATACAATCTGCCACCGGAGGCAACCCGCTAGTGAATATCACATTCATCTGTCATCCTTTAAAAAGTTTATCAAAGGGACAATGCTATGCACTGTGCATCTTTTCCTTTAATATTTAATCTTGGAAATCTCTTCCATGTAAATTATAGATCAAATTCACTTTTTCTAATGATTTCAGGGCAATCAATTGCATTCAGATGTTCCATGTATCTACTTTTATTCTTAAAACTAATACTCATGAAATTTAGATTATTCCAATACTTTTGCTACTAGAAAATGACTAAACTTTTAGATATTTTCATGGAATTTTGTAATATTATCCTTGAGGTAAATCCTTTGAAATGGAATTGGTGAGTCAAAAATATGTGCTTTTAAGTTTGTGATATATATTGTCTAATTGCCTCTCAAAAGGCTGTGCTAATTTATGTTCTTAATAGTGAATGAAAGCACCTTGGTTCCCACATCTTGGTCTGTACTTGGTTTCATAAAACTTTAACAATTTTACCAGTCTAATTGATGAAAAACAGTATCTCATTATTTTTTCAATTTATTTATATATGAGTGAGGCTGAACATTTTTCTTTAAGTGTTTTGACCTTTAAAATTTTCTTTTTACTTGAGGGTGGGAAGGGAGCATTATATTCATATTACCTTTTGTTCTAATTAACATGGACCTTTTAAATATTAAAAATTATTTTGTCTATCATATATATTGCATACTTTCATCCACTTTTCTTTGGCTAAGGTATTTATTGGCTATAATATTAAAAAACCTGTAATTTAAATGATTAATTGTATACATTTTAATACATGGATTATGTCTTATCCTTAGAAAATTCTTCTCATCAAAGTTGTAAATACATGCGCTTAAATTTTCTTTCTAAAATTTTAGTGACTTCATTGTTTAAAAAGGTTTAAGTCTTTGAAACATATAAAATGTGCTTCTCATTGCTAATCCAATTGACTTCCTTCAGTCATACAGCTAGTGAGTTTGGTCAAAGCCTAAACAAAAACTACAACGTTTTGATACATGGAGTCTGGCATTTCCACTGAAGACTACAAGAGATGGAATCCATTCTGGTCAGTTTAAGCAGAGAAGGAAATTATTAATAGAGCTTGCTTAGCTCATGAACTTCCTTGGTGGCTCGGCAGTAAAGAATCGGTCTGCCAATGCAGGAGACGTGGGTTTCATCCCTAGGTCAGGAAGGTTCCCTGGAGAAGGAAATGGCAACCCATTCCAGTATTCTTGCCTGCCTGGGAAAGCCCACGGACAGAAGAGCCTGGCAGGCTACAGCCCCTGAGGTCACAGAGTCGAATGTGACTTAGAAACACTTAAACAACAACAGCACAGCTCATAGAATCTCTGCGGTTTTCACAGAGCAAACAGAGTAGCCTGGTAGTCATGAGTGCCCAACCTGTAGACTTCTGTGATGGAGATACTGCTGCTGTTGTTGCTTATTGCGTGTGACAGTGGGGTTGGACACCCTAAGCTCTGTTACTGATGCCGTGTCACAGCCTGCCTCCAGGGGAAACTGAGTGAATATTATGCATAGCTGTCATCCTTTAAGAAGTGCTCCACCTCACTTACCTTTGCCACCTCACTTGCCAGATCAATTTCCCAGCGTGTAGACTCCATCTTATATTACTAAATTGCAAACTCAACTCCATATGGTGTATTTGATTGGCAAAATTTAGGCCGTGGGTGCAAGGGGTCCCTGGGAAGGCGGTAACTGGCTTCAAAAAATGCTGATAGCCATGAAGGTCCACTTTCGCCTCCATCCATTCTCTTCAGATTTGTTACTAAGTTTTGTGTGTTGTTGCTTGGGAACAGAGACATTTGTTGCCTCCACAGGACCTGAGAAAAGTAGAATTTTACAGCACACCATTGAAGTCATCAAGAGACAAAAAAGAACTTTAATGTAGCTTCTGATTTTGCCTCTAGTATTCAGATGAGGCAAATATACTCACAGTAGAGAATTTTCCAGCTGAATAATTTGTTTGAAGTTGTGTTTTAGAATTCTACATAGAGTTAATTAATTTATAATTCAGTTATTTTCACTCAAAAGTAAATATTTGAAAACTTAGATCCAATTTAGTGCAGCCGTGTTGAACATCTATTGTGAACTAAGCCTTGTGTAGCTTTCTATATTCACTGAAGTTGGGAGAATTCTTTTACATCCTGTAATAACATTTTCAAATTGTATAGTTTAGTATTCAAGAAGAGGATGAAAATACACAATTGTTTATATTAAAAGCATCTACTTTTGGCAACTTTTTGATAGTCTTTGGAACCAAAGTATATTTACTTGCTACTATGATATAACTGAATGGATTCATAAAGAAAAAAATTACATGTATAAAATTAAATAGAAATGATAAAATACCATACTTGCATATTGAATTATTGAGTGGAAAAATGTATTGACAGTAGATTTGTCAGTTTTAAACTATACTTCTTTTTGTAGAGTTACTAAACATGAAATATTTTGGAGAAGTTTGAGCCTTACTATGTCATAATTTAGATATTCAGTTGGTGCATAAGATTTCTACTTTTATATTTACTACTTTGACTACTCTCATTTATTACTT
Organism: Antilocapra americana; assembly: GCA_007570785.1. Taxonomy (NCBI): domain Eukaryota; kingdom Metazoa; phylum Chordata; class Mammalia; order Artiodactyla; family Antilocapridae; genus Antilocapra; species Antilocapra americana. Next base: position 6,138,404 of record ML661888.1, on the reverse strand, counting down.
TGACTACTTTACCATAAAAATGAACAGGTCTTAAAGATCATCACATTCAAGTACATGAAGATAGAAATAGTCTATAATAGAAATGCAGTGAGAAACTCTAATTTTCTTAGAGTTTTCCCTATGTATCATGGAAAATCTATTTTGAAATTGAATTTATTTTAATTAAAAAATAATTATCATCAACTCTATTATCAGCTAAAAAATGTAAGTGTTATTTAGAGGTGGGTAAAATAAAAAGTGAAGTGAGCCTGTGAATCCATCCAGTGATTTTCCTACACTTCAGAGAAGTATTGCGGAATGTATTTTATTACAGTGGTGACTAAGATTCCAGGATTACTGATGATTTTTTTTAGCAAGATTGCTGAAATGGCTTTGGATCTTGTCTCCAGAACAATGACTGTGACTTTGTAGTACTCTGGACAGAGGACATCTATTTGAACATGACTAAGGTTGAAAAAAGGGAAGTCTGCATGTTCATAAAGCATTAATCAATCAGAAGTATAGGCTACAACCAGATAGTTCAAACTGGGTTCCATTACCTGGCTCTAGAAGCAGCAATAATATGTAATTATAGCTAAAACTGACTAGTACTTTCTCCATATAATCTTCTATGGCCAGCCTTCATATGCATTACCTTATTCAACCCTCACAAGAACCTTGTGAAAGCGGTACTTTTATTACTTTTTTTTAAGAGACGGAAACAGTATCTTCAAGAGTTTAAAAATACATCCAATGTTATATAAGCAGAAAATGAGCTGGGATGCACATCCAGTTTTATAAGGCTGCAGAGCTCCAGTTCTAAATCACTGAATTTTATGTTTTTTTTTTCCCAATAGTATCCTTTTATGCAATAAATAAATCATTGCTCTAGATCTCTTAAAGTAGGGGGAAAATCAAAGGAAAATTTGTTCTATTTTCAAAGCTAAAAATTTAGTTCCTAGAAAAAGTAGACTGGTCTAAGATAAATTTAGTACTGACTATATATTCATTCATTTAATGTTTATTAGAAATCTACAATAAGTCAGGTCCTCTGCATGTATTATTATTATTCCTTTTTCCAATGAGATTATAGTCTAATAAGGAGATATAGAGACAAACATGCATGATTAAATATCAGAGATTTTATAATACAGATCTAATCAGAGAAAAAAAGGAGGATGAAGGTAAACTGTGGTGATATGTGTCAGAATACACGTGGTGATGGTTGAGGTGGGGCTCGAGTTTACCGAGAAGAAAGTCGCCATGAGATAGATGCTTGAAATCAGTCTTCGCTGACAAATAGATCTTTGCCAAGGCAACAGAAGGCGGGCCATGGGGTAGGATGGGGGTTTAGGTGGGCTGGTCGGGGCTGCACCAGGGTTGGGAAAGTCCTGGGTAGAGGAGACTGAGGAGAGGCGTGGGGGCCAGGAGGAGGTCTGACTGCATCGGGCACTGTGGAGTCAGGAAACTGGGGGTTTTTAAGGGTGAAAAAAGCAAAGGGTGGAAGACAAACCTGGAAAGCAGATCAAGAGTTTGGCTTTAATCTGTATGGTAAAAAGAGTCACCGAGGAATTTTAAGCTATGAAAAACACATAATTTATGTTCTGAAAATATCCCTTCATACAAGGATGAATTTGAATTTTGGGGGAAGCCATGTGGAAACTTAGCCTAGAGAGTAGAAGACAGGTAGAAGAAGTATGTAGGAGGTGTGAAAATAAGTTGATAATTCCCACTCCCAAATCACATGACCACCGTAATTCCTTACCTACAGGACGATATTTAATTAATGCAGTACAATGTCTGGTGAATAATACACACTTACTACACATCTGGCACAGAATTATGGCCTTGAGGTAATCCGAAGGAAATAAATGACTTTTCAATGAAGTGAGCCACTCAGTCCTGTCCAATTCTTCCCGACCCCATGGACTGTACAGTTCATGAAAATTTCCAGGCCAGAATATTGGAATGGGTAGCCTTTCCCCTCTCCAGGGGATTTTCCTGACCCAGGGATGGAACCTGGGTCTCCTGCATTGCAGGCGTAGTCTTTGCCAACTGAGCCACCAGGGAAGCCTCATGAATCTGCAACACAGGACAAAGAAAGAAACAGATCTTCCAAGGCCCTGTTTTTTTCTTAAAGTACTTTAAAAAGAAAAGAAATAGTTTGTAGTTTTAATTTACATTTTATAGTTTTGTACATATTCTCAGGGGTCAGACATTTTAATGATCTCGGATGACCAAACCTTCCTTCCAAGCATTCTCTGTCCTACTGACTTTACTTGTGGGGTGACCATGTTCATTATAATCTCAAAGAAGGAAACCAATCTTGTGATAAAAGCAAAAACAACACCTAAAAATCCAATCTTATTCTGAGCATTCCAGTAACTTTTTTGTGTATGTACTTAACTGTACTGTTAAGTAGTTGGTTTGTATGAGATGATTAAATAGGCCAAAGATTAAAATTTTCTTTTTCTTTTTTTGTCTATGAAGTTGTTGTTTATTTATTTTTTGGCCTGTTTGATGTATGTGTGGAACAACGTTGTCCAACAATAAACCAGAATTTTATTTTGCTGAGTTGTTCTAACAACAGCAACAACAAAAGAACCCATGCTTTAAGAATTTTCCTTCTAGCACCTAGAATTAATACATTTCTATCTCTCTTTTCCCCTTTATTATAACAATTTCCCTTTTATATAACAACAATTATAAATTGTTTTTCCCCTTACTTATTTTTTTCTGGGAGAAACAATGGTTTTCTATCATTCAAACATCAAAGCAGGGTCATTTAAACTCCTTTACCTTCAAAGTTCTTTTCCAATTAGTCACATAGCCTATATATTTTTATCAAGTTTTTTTTTCCCATATCTGTGTTCTTCGGGCTAATCTTGTTCCCAAGAGGAAACTTTCATATCTCTTATCTGAATTATTATAATTGCCTTCAACTGGTTCCTTCACATTATAACCCCTTCCATTTAATTCATATTGAACAGAACCATGTGATTGGTCCTCCAAAGCTTTGAATGCACAATATACAGGCAAATAATAATAGCATGAACAATAGCTACAACAACAAAATTCAGTTGTGCCTCACTTTCTTCTACATCTCTTTACTTAGCACCCACAGCCCTTCCAGCTCTCACCCAGCTCTTTCCCTGGTTGCCTTTCTCACTTTTCTCTTTCATGCATCTTCCATATTTTCTCATTTTCTTTCCTCTTCTCATCATCTCAGGATTTCCATCCTCTTGCTTTGCTTATTTTTCTTCATCAGAAATTGTCTTCCCCAATCTATGCCAATTGCGATCTTATCTATCTTCTAAGGCTCTTCCAACATCTCATCTTTTTGGTATTTCTTTCTCAGATTTCTTAATAAGCCATCTCCTTTCTATGAACTGAATTTTGAAAGCATTTTTTTTTGTAGAAACAAAGCAAGTTATCAAGAGTTTGGTTCTGATGCAGTTATTTTCTTCTGCATAAGTTTCAGTTCAGTTCAGTCATTCAGTCGTGTCTGACTCTTTGCGACCCCATGAACCACAGCACGCCAGGCCTCCCTGTCCATCACCAACTCCTGGAGTTTACCCAAACCCATATCCATTGAGTTGGTGATGCCATCCAACATTCTCATCCTCTGTCGTCCCCTTCTCCTCCTGCCCTCAATCTTTTCCAGCATCAGGGTCTTTTCAAATGAGTCTGCATTAGTTTATTAGCATACAAAAAAAAGTTGTAGAGACAGCTTACCTGTATTTGGCTAGACTCAGAGACGGTTTGGTTGTAAATGGAATATTTTGGACCTTATCATCTTTGATCCACACAAGACTCCCTCTTGTTTATTTGCTTCCCTTCATCCCCATTCCATTGTGTCATTCTCTTACAAAATGTTTGCAGATTTTTTGTGTGCCAATGTACTTAATTTAAATGATATTCTGCTAAACATCCCATTTTATTTGTTACTTTCTTGATATATATTTCTACGTGGACATGCAGCACACTTAGGCTAACTCATACTTAGTATTCCACATAGGGCTGTTTTACGGTCAGGATGCAAATGTATGGTCTCACAAGTTGTCAAAATATGTACTTAGTCACTCAGTCATGTCTGACTCTGTGGCCCCATGGACTGTGGTCTTCCAGGCTCCTCTGTCCATGGGATTTTTCAGGCAAGAATACTGGAGTGGGCTGCCATTTCCTTCTGCAGGGGATCTTCCTGATCCAGGGATTGAACCTGTGTCTCCTGTTCCTTCTGCACTGCAGGCAGATTCTTTACTCGCTGAGCCATTGAGGAAACTGCTGTTAAAGTACAGAAATGCCTTACCATGGACTGATGGACAGGCTCTGCTTTGAGTCCCCTGAGGGCTCCTCTGCCATGTCTCTTGATCTCTCCACAATTCAGCATCTACAGGGATAATGCCAAGAGCTTTTTTGGAGGGTGGGGGGTGGGGAAATGGGGGTCTCCAGGACCCTATTTCAGTGCCAAGGCTGGTATTCGTTTTGACTGACTGGGACTGATGCCACCACCTTTGTTACATATTTTGAGCATTAACCTGATTGATATGAATCCACCACATTTTGCTTATCTGTTCTTCCATTGATAGACAACTTGCTTGCTTCCAAAATGCTGTTGCTACAAGCAATGCTTGATAAACATCTTTGTAAATGTCCCCTTATGGATATGTGTGAGAATTTCTTGGGATACACTGTCAGATGCAAAATTTCTGGGTCATAGGTTGAAGCTGAGTTGCATAACCACCATCTTTCCCACAGAATGAGCCAACAAAGGAAGTCCAGGAAAAGCAATTTCCTTTTAAGCAGTGTGCTGTGATTTTCACAGAATCTGTTAGACAGAAGAACTTGGTTACATCGTTATGATTAGCTGAAAGAAAAGATGGGAAATGCTGTTTGTCTTGCCATGTGCTCAGATAAGTTATTACAGTAGAAGAAAAGGCAATAGATTTTATAGATCAATGAGCAATCTGCCATGCATGGAAGGGTTAACTGAGCAGGACAGAGTTGCTCGAATCCTGCACTCCCAAGCAAAGATTATCTTCAGGACTGACCCTTGGCCAGCTCTTGGGAGATGAGCTCTGAGTCCTTGGAATGCTTACCTGGCAAGAGCGTTTTTGTGTGCCTGAGGCTGTAATCCATGAGGTGCCAGTTTGATCAGATAAATTATGCTAGCAAAAGGATTTATGGTGAACATGTTTTTGCTCTGTGAGGGCTAGAATAGGTGAGTCAGTCAGCAAGCAAGCATCACATGCTGGTGTTACTGAGCCCCCACCACAAACCCTGGACCTCGAGGCCCTGTGGACTCGCCTGGTTGGCAGTATTTGGCACACATTGTCACACAGTGTTGCTTAGAGGTTAAATGTATCCATGCAACTCCACTGATAAGGACACCTAAACATTCGTATCTTGTTTCTCCTGGAGTTTGCCTCATAAAACCCTTTTCTCTTTGCTGAAGTTAATTGGTATCTTTTGTTATAATAAACCATAAATGTGAGTTTAACAGAGTTTTTGAGTCTGGTGATCTTTCTAGTGGATCATTGAGTCTGGATGTAGTCTTGGGGATTCCTGATACAGACTCAAATTTCATCCTTAAAATACTGAAAAAAAAATCAGCACTTTAATATCCTTGCAACCAAATGCATAAATATGTAAAATTTTAATAAAGAAGTTATCCTTTCCCCATTTTCAAAATTTCTGAGAATAAATTGAGTATGTGAGAAGTTGTATTAACTCTTCCAAGTCACAAGGGTACTCTGTGGGTCAGTGGCTCTGGCACTGAATCACATCAGAATTTCACAGAATAGAATATATCCAATCCAACTAAATTAGAGTCAGTCTGATCAGGTCTCAGCAACTGAGGTTTGGAGGGGGTGGACAGGCATTGTCAAGCACCACTTTACCATACTTGACAAGGTTCACTGGGTGTGAGAGCTATCTCAAGGAGAGAATTGGAAAAATAACACCCTTTTACTACTCATCATTTGAGTTGTCATGGAAACATTGTTTCAACTGGTTGGCATGGTAACAATGTTATCCATGATCCCAAAGAACTCCAGAGGGTAGGGCTTAAAATTTTGGTACATAATTCAGAAGGTTGCTGATGTTTGATACAATGCAATACTTTTCTGATTTGGATTCTCAGTTTTTGTTTTTATATACTTTCTTGAAAATAAATATTACCTGCTTACTAGTCTGGATATATTAATCTACCTTGAGTATCTAGCACAATCATTTTGCATAATTGCCTTTGAAAGAGGTTCAGTTTACTATATAGTAATCATAGAAAATTTTCCTTTGGGTTAATTCCCATTGCCCCAATAGTTTATTTTCTGTTCTCCATGTTTATTTGCACCAATTAAAAAGTACTCATTTTAACACTATCAGATATAAAACATGAAATAAAATTATTTTGTTCTGGGTCTGTAGATGCCCTGAAAAAGGTAAAAGAAATAAAGGTGAATACTTGGAATAAATAGAGGCCAGTGCATCTGCTAGCAAGGTTATGCACAAAATCAAGCTAGGCTTCAGCAGTATATGAATGAAGAAATTCAAGATGTACCAACTGGGTTTCAAAGACACAGAGGAATCAGAGATCAAATTGCCAAGGAAAGGAGTTCCAGAAAAACATTTATTTCTGCTTCATTGACTACACTAAAACCTTCGACTGTGTGGATCACAACAAACTGTGGAAAATTCTTCAAGAGATGGGAATCAGACCATCTTATCTGTTTCCTGAGAAATGTGTATGTGGATCAAGAAACAACAGTTGAATTGAACATGGATCAACTGACTGGTTCAAAATTGGGAAAGGAGTATAATCAAGGCTCTATATTATCACCCTGCTTATTAAACTTCTCTGCAGAATACATGTGAACTTTGCACGTAAAATGCAGGGTTGGATGAATCACAAGCTAGAATCAAGTTTGCCAGGAGGAATAGCAACAATCTCCAAGAAGAAGATGACACCACTTTAATGACAGAGAGTGAAGAGGAACTAAACCTCTTGATGAGGGTGAAAGAGGAGAATGAAAAGGCTTCCTTGAAACTCAACGTTAAAAAAACTAAGACCATGGCATCCGGTCCCATCACTTCATGGCAAATAGAAGGGGATAAAAATGGAAGCAGTGACAGAATTTATTTCCTGGGGCTCCAAAATCACTGTGAACAGTGGCTGCAGCCATGAAATTAAAAGGCACTTACTCCTTGGAAGGAAAGTTATAACACACCGAGACATCCATCATATTGATGTTTGACAGAAAACAACGAAATCTTGTAAAACAATGATCCTTCAATTAAAAAATAAATTAATTAAAAAATTAAAAGCAGAGAGACCACTTTGCTGACAAAGGTCCATATGGTCAAAACTATGGTTTACTCTAGTAGTCATGCACAGATGTGAGAGTTGGATCATAAAGGAGGCTGTTGTTGCCATTTAGTAACTAAGTCGTGCTCATCTCTTGCGACCTCATGAACCATAACCTGCCAGGATCCTCCATTTATGGGATTTCCCAGGCAAGAGTTTCAGGGTGGGTTCCCGTTTCCTTCTTCAGAAGATATCATTGACCCAAGGGTCAAACCTGTGTCTCCTGCATTGCAGGCAGTCTTATCGCTGAGCCATCAGGGAAGCCCCAATAAATGAGCACCAAAGAACAGTTGCTTGCAAATTGTGGTGCTGGAGAAAACTCTTGAAAGTTCCTTGGACTGCAAAGAGATCAAACCGGTCAATCCCAAAGAAAATCAGCTCTGAATATTCACTAGAAAGACTGCTGCTGAAGCTGAAGCTCCAATCCTTTGCCCAAGAGCAACTGACGCGAGGAGCCGACTCATTGGAAACGACTCTGATGCTGGGAAAGATTGAAAACAAAAGGAGAAGGGGCTGGTAGAGGATGAGATGCTTAGATAGCATCACTGACTCAATGGATATGAGCTTGAGAAATTCTGGGAGATAGTTAAGTACAGAGGAGCCTGTGCTCTGTACCACAGTCCAAGAGATCAGAGAGTCAGCCACTGCTTGGCAACGGAACAACAGAAAGCCTACATTTGAGGTTGAACCATGTGAAGCTGCATTTAGTTCAGTTTTTTCAGACTATAGTAATACAGTGTGATTCCAAGGCAACTAGTTCCTCTGAGAAGGTTAGTTTCTTAATGGCAGGATTCACATCTGGCTCATCTTCCATACCCTGCCTTCTGTTCAAAGATGACTTTGCATGTAACATAAAGCATATTCATGAGGAACATTTATAACTTTTCTGGCTGGATGACACCAATTTTCTTTCCTAATGGTGCCCTGCCATTTCGTGGAGTTGCCTCTCTCCCATCACACACAGCTTTGGGGGGTGGCGACAGGGGTAACAACCTCCTCCTGTGAAAGCATAAGTATTGAGGACCTCCTTCTCCCTGCTAGGCGATGGGTCCGTCAGCTTGAGCCTGGCCCAGTGATCACCCGGAGACCGTGAATGCACCCTTAACAGTAAGTGACGCTGGGATGGGAGACGTGGCTGGACAGTAACAAAGCCCTCACCAGAATGTCAATGGTCAAGGTTGGTTGGTTCCTTTGGTTTCTGCTGCCTATTCTCTGTAGCCTACTGGCTCTGCCCCTTCTCCCACTGTGAGCCTCCTAATACTCTCTCCACCAACACTTTTCATTTGAAATTAGAATTTATTTCTATTGCCGATAATGAAGAATCCTGCTGAGAGTATATTTGTGGTTTTACCAATTGACATATTAAGAAGTCATGAATGAATAAATATGAGTAAATAAATACCTATATCAGGGTCTATGAAAAGTGAAGAAGATACTGATTATCTAATAAAACTCCCCCAAATACTTAATTTACCCATGAATTAATCCTTATAGAAACAAAAAATTTAGCCATCTTTACAGGACAAAATTTAGGGGGATAATTTATTACTCAGATGTGGAGAAGAATGATATTTTTCTACAGAATTTCTACAGCTGCTGCCTTTCTGCTATTTATTTCTGTCAGCTGAAAATAGACAAGAGAAAGATTAAATTTAATCCAAAGCAGCTAAATGATTAACTTAGACTCCTACTTCTTAATACTCAATCAATTAATCAATCAATTGATCATTCAGTAGATATTTATGGAGTTCTTAATATGTCTCAGTCATTATACTTTGCCCTGTAGGTACAAGGTTGAATAAACACTCAGTGATGACAACATCCCAGTGCTAAGGAAGAATCAGTCCAGTAGTGGAAGGATAATATATAAGATGAAATAGCATAAGCTCTGTGTTGGATTTTTGTGTAGATGTCATGAAGGTCTAATGAGGGGGCACCTCTCTGGGAAAGAAGAAAGTAAGTGTGTCAAAGCAGAGAAGATGATGCTTGGGTTCCATATTGAAAGGGGGAAGAGATTTTTACAGGTGAAAGGAATAAGGGGTAAGGGGACAGTGTTGATTAGTCATAAGAAGTGTATCATGGAGACTTAATACAGGTATTTTGAAATATATGGGAGGATTGATGAAGAATAATGGGCATGTTACATCATCATTTTGAATTAAATGCATTTTTAAAAGATTCTTACAGTCTCTTTTATTGATCCACATAAGCAAATTGTGAATTCAAATTCAGGAATTTCCCTGATCACATTACACAAGAGCAATGTAAATACATCAACCATTTACAGCATAAATCTGCAAATTTTCTATAGCAACTCAGAACTTTATCTGAAAATGGAGTTATCTGCTATGAAAAAACTGGTTTTGAACAATAACCATGTTACAGTCTTATTCATTTGTATCCAGCAAAGCACATTCCTTCCCACAATTTTAGTCATTCGGCCAACTAGCACATCAATTTTATATGGCTTCCATGTCCATTCCCAATTTACTTAAGCCATACAGATGAAGTTTAAAATGAAATGTGGTAAGTTCTCTGGACTCAGCCTTTAGTACCTGTGATTTTGGAGTGTGAGGGAAAGACCTAGGAAGCATTGACTGAGAAATGTTCCTGTGCTGCCATCATAATGCTGCTAATGATCTGATGTTTACGGTCAGCTGGAAAATGTTTCTTTCCTCATATATTCCCTGTCCCCTTATTCATTTGTATCAAATTGCACAAAGACTCTAACGATATTCTTTACTATGTACATCACACAGTCACTTTCTTTATCCATGTTCTTTTCTGTCCTGTATCTATGACATGGGAGTTTTCAGTTAGCCAAAATCACTTATTATTGGGTATGTAAAATATATGCAAATTAAAATTGACCCTTGAGAAACATTTGACCCGTGGAGTGGGTACATCAGCTTATACACGTGTTTCCCACTGCCGCCCACACCGCCCCCCCCCCAGCAAATACTTACTACAGTACTATACAATTTGCAGTTGGTTGAATAAGCAGATACGGAATTTTGGATTTTGAAGACCATCTGCAAAACTTTGCTTCCCTGGTGGCTCAGAAAGTAAAGTGCCTGCAATGCGGGAGATTTGGGTTTGATCCCTGGGTCAGGGAGATCCCCTGGAGAAGGAAACGGCAGCCGACTCCAGTACTCTTGCCTGGGAAATCCCATGGACAGAGGAGCCTGGGAGGCTATAGTCCACGGGGGTCACAAAGAGTCGAATATGTCTGAGCAAGGTCACTTTCTGAAAATTTTATGGAGACTTTTGACCTTGTGAAAAGTAGGCACCCCTAACGTCTTCCTGTTTAAAAGTCAACTGTATATGAAAAGATGGTAAGACTATTGTCACTAGGAGTTGAAGGCTTTAGTTACTGCAACTATAATTACATACGGCTGCTCACCTCAGACTGCTGCTGCTGCTAAGTCCCTCAGTCGTGTCCGACTCTGCGACCCCATAGACGGCGGCCCACAGGCTCCCCCGTCCCTGGGATTCTCCAGGCAAGAACACTGGAGTGGGTTGCCATTTCCTTCTCCAATGCATGAAAGTGAAAAGAGAAAGTGAAGCCACTCAGTCGTGTCCTACTCTTTGCCACCCCATGGACTGCAGCCCACCAGACTCCTCCGTCCATGGGGTTTCCCAGGCGAGAGTACTGGAGTGGGGCCCATTGCCTTCTCTGCACCTTATAATAGAAGGAATTAAATGGGGGTAGTGGTCAAAGGGACAGCTCATGCCAACATTTCTCAGATTATTTGCACTCGTGTTCTAGGGGGTACAGAACACCTAGTCTCTTAATGATGAATAACACTGGAATAAAGCCACTGACTTGAGTGCCATGGTTTTTGCTGATATGACTGGTTACTATCCCTACTCTTCAGAGAGTAATGTGGGTCCTGCCTAGAATATGGTAATTGAACTACGAATGTCCAGCCATGGGAAACAGAATGGGATGATTTACACCAACAGTTGGGAGTTGAGACAATGAAAATACTTAAATGAAAGCCCCCCCCTTGCAATTTATCAATCCCAAACAAAGGTACAGTAACAGCCAGACACACCAGCTTTCAAAGGTACAGTAAGAGCCAGACACACCAGCTTTACTTGGTTGAGTTCGACACCCTGGAATTAGGTTATCCTTCTACGCAAATTATATGAGTACTCATGACCCTAGCGAAAGGAGGAACTGCTTATTGTAGACAGAAACAATGAGAAAAGAACTGTGAGAAAGAAGTCGCGGTCTTTTGGGGACAAATCACCTGGGGGATATCTCTCAGCTTCCATATTTGTCTCCAGGGTGGAACTTCACGTGTGTAATATACCCAAAGTAGGTGTTTGGTGAACATGCCCCAGTGAAAAGCCAGCTGGAGTTTCAGTTGCCCAGAGGACTAAGTCTGAGGCAAAGACAAGCTGGATCTATGTTTAAATAGATGCTACTACCCCAGGCGATAACAAAAAAAGAGGAGATGTCAAAAGGACTACGTGCTCTGGACTTGACTGTGTCTGGGGAATGAGGGAGATGCTAGAAATTCCTCCTTTGGAAGCAGATTTTTTTCTGTTTTCCCCTGGAGTCATGGCACACATTTTCACCAAACATCTTCATAGAGGAAAACAACTCTAAAAAGATCCCTCACTTTTCTGTGAAAAGTTTCAACATGTTTTGAAATTTGGACAACTTGTCTCAATTTGTTCTGAAATTTAGACAGCCAACTTCTTTTTGAACTCAAAATCAGAAAGAAAGAATCTTATTCTAAAATGTTGTTTTTTAAAACTTCTGGTCAAAATACTCCAACATTTTATTAACAACTGAGTTCTTTAAAAAAGTGATTTTGAGTGCTCTTTTTACTTTTATCATGTTGTAATGAAGGGTATAACAGCAAGGAATTGAATAGCTTTTGATAAATAGGATTTCTGCCCCTTAGGTTAGCAAATAAATGGTCTCTTGTTTGCTTCTCTCTCACTCAGTTTTCTAGAAAACATATTATATATTTATATCTTAGGTTTTTTTCTGAGACTAAATTCATGTCTTTTATTTTCCTCTTTACAAAATGCCTATATTTATTTAACATTTTACCTCTTTTTTCAATTGAAATATATGTGACATAAAATAGTTTCACGTAATTTTCAGGTATACTATGTCTTTCAGAGGTGACATTTACATACATTATGGGATGATCACTATGCTGAGTCTACACAACCATCTCTCCCTATACAAAGTTATTATAAAATTATTGAGCATGTTTCTTATGCTATATATTACATCCATGTGACTTATTTATTATATAACTGGAAGTTTGTACCTCTTAATCCCCTTCATGTATTTCACGCACCTTCCACTCCCTTTCCCTCTGAACTATTCCTATTGTTCTCTCCATCTATAGTCTGCTTTTGTTTTGGCTAGTTTGTTGGTTTCATGTATAAGTGAGACCATACAGAACTTGTCCTTCTCTGTCTCATTATTTTACTTCTCTTTAGATTAATCTGTGTTGTCACAAATGCAAGATTTCATTTTTTATGACCAGGTAATAGTTCATTGAAAATTATGTATTTATATGAATAAAGAACATATATACATATATATATGTACACATCACATCGTTATCTATTAATTAATACACAGCTAAGTTGGCTTTTATATCTCAAGACTATAAATAATACTGAAATAAACATATATCTTGTTTAATTAGTATTGATATTTCCTTCGGGGAAATACCCAGATACGAAATTACTGGGTTATGTGGAAGTTGTATTATTAATTTTTTGAGGAAACTTCATACTATTTTCCATAATGGTTGAACCAATTTGCATTCATACCAACAGTATATGAGGGTTCTCTTTCCTCTTCATCCTCACCAACACTTTTTATTGGTTGTCATTTTGATGATAACCACTCACAGATGTGACGTGATAACTTGTTGTAGCTTTGATTTGGAGTTCCCTGATTACTTGATATCAAGCATCTTTTCATGTGTCTGTTGGCCATTTATATGTGCTCTTTGGAAAATCAATTATTTGTCTCTTCAGGCCATTTTAAAATCAGTTTTCTTTTTGATGTTGACTTGTAAGACTTCTTTGCGTATTTTGGATATTAGCTCATTGTTCCATATATGATTTGAAAGTATCTTCTTCCATTCATTAAGCTTTTTGCTTTCCTGATAGTTTCCTTTACTGTGAAAAACATTTTTAGTTTGATGTAATCCCTTTTTCTTATTTTTGCCTTTGTTTCTCCTGCCTGAGGAAATATCCTTCAAAATATTGCTAAGATCAATGTCAAAGAGTGTAGTTCCTATGTTTTTGTGTATAAATTTTATGTTTCAGGTCTTTAACCCTTTATATTTTTAAGTCGTTAACCCATTTTGAGTTAATTTTTATATATCGTGTGAGAAAGTAGTTGAGTTTTATTCTTTTGAAGGACTAGACAGTTTTCCCCGAATCATCTATTGAAGAATCTCTTTTCAATTACTGTAGCTTTGTAGCATAGTTTGGAATCTGGGAGTGTGATACCTACAGCTTTGTTCTTCTTTCTCAAGGTTGTTTTGGTTATTTGGGGTCTTTTGTGTTTCCTTACAAATTTTAGAACTATTTGTAATACTTCTGTGAAAACTTGTCTTTCGTATTTTGACAGGGATTGCATTGGATCGGAAGATTGTCTTGGGTGGTATGATCATTTTAACGATATTAACTCTTCCAATCCATAAGGACAATGTATTTTTCTGTCTGTTGTGTCATCTTCATTATTTTCATCACTATCTTATAATTTTCCAAGTATACGTCTTTCACCTGTTTATTTAATGTATTTATGATTTTCTCTATATAATATAGTGTTATGTCATCAGCAAACAATTCAAATGATTATAGTTTAACTTCTTCCTTTACAGTTTAGATTCCTTTCATTTATTTTTCTTGTCTAAATGCTGTGGCCCTTGCTTCCATTACTATATGAGATGAAAGTGGCAAGAGTGGGCATCCTTATCTTTTTCCTATTTTTAGAAGAAATGCTTTCAACTTTCTGCCTCTTTTTGTTAAATATCTTACTTGTGTTCTGCATCATATTTGATATTGGAGTGAAGACAGCCTTATATTTGAGAAGAATTAGTAGGAGATTTAAATATATGTTTTCCTTTCTCAGCCAGCAGAAGGGGAAAAAAAATCAATGGGAATGTTTTTCTGACTTTGAACACTGGAAGTCTACCACAAGAGAAAGTGTCTGAAATCCAATTTCTAATCCAAATTCTTCTATTTACTGTGTAACCCCATTCCTCTATTTATTCTACAACTACCCTTAGAGGGTTGGAGATGCCTCTCTTGTCCTATAGGAGTTCTTCAGCAGAAGAGCAGATTTGTCCAATTAGGCTTCGTTCTCTGAACGTAAAGGTCGTCGTCTGTCCTCATCACTTCACACTGGCTGTTCTCCTGGAAAACAAACCAGCATTCTACGTTTTTCCTGTGGCCCTTTTTGTAGCTAACATGGAGAAGGAAAGGCTACCCATTCCAGTATCCTTGGCCTGGAGGATTCCAGGGGCTATATAGTCCATGGGGTTGCAAAGAGTCAGACACGACTGAACGATGTTCATTTTCACTTGATTTTTTTGGGGGTTGCAGTGAAATTTGTTCTCTTGACTTCAGTATTAGCTTTTCCCTATTGCTTACCTGCTTTTGACTTTTTTCTGATGTCATTTGTATACTTTTATATCTACCAGCTGTCTGATTTCAGTTAATAACTAGGTAAATCATTTGTTCTAATTTATACCACAATTCAATTTCACAGCCATGCCTTACCCTGATAATATCAAGGACCTAGACTGTTTTCAATTTTGAATTAATGAGAGGATTATAAATTCACTATCACTTCTTCCTTAGGGGTGTTTACTTCAGCAGTTCAATTTTTGACGTACAAGAACCAGATCATCTGAAGAACTATTGTAATTGTGGGGTTAACATACACTTATACATTTAAGAGGAAATAGTTAATGGGTGCTTGGCTACTCACTCACAATTTGACTTTTCCCATTTTTTTGCACAAAAATTGTATCATTATGATTTTTAAAGACACACTTATTAACAGAGGCCAGGATTATTTGTGGGAAAGAGTGATGTTATTTCTCCTCTTAAACTGCATTATTCTGAAAACTCAGATACTTATTTATGCATCTTTATGTTTATATTCACCTATGAGGAAAATAATAAAGTATTTGGCTTAAGATTCTTTGGGGACAGGCCTAACTACCCATGGATAATAACATCTTTATCTTAACAAATTTATTCCTAACCCCTTCTTGCTATGTGAATAATATTGTATGGAATTAGAGGAGAGCTTTTCTGTCTTCCAAGATCAGAACTGTTTTGCAAACACTGTCAAAGCCACAAAAAAAGAGAGTGCACATAAAGTGATGGATGTAACTGATACTCAGAGGTAATTAGAACTATCACTCTCTTGGAATTTTTCATTTATTCCAGCAGGAACCATAGATTGTATCATCAAATCAAATATTTTTTGGTATTGCGTTTACACAGAGGGTCAGGAATCATTTCAGTGCGTAAGCCTGCCCTAGTTGGGCGGGCATTAAGTACACACAGACCAGTGCAGACCTGGTTGTAAATAAGTTCTTTCAGAAGTTTTGAGTTCAGTTTTGGCTGTACTGGTGAGCTGTACTGATTAACAATTTTCTCTGACTTGCTTGAATCCTTGTTGTGTAGACTCTTGTCTGGGCCCTCGTTCCCTTGTGGCCTGACTATTTCGCAAGTTCCAGTGTTCCTCTATGTTACTTAATAGGTAAGACTTCCCAAGACTGTTCTCCTTACTTTGGAACTCTTAGGCTGTAACGCTCCTTGAATAGAACTGAAAAAAGAAGATTACTTGTCAGAATTTGTATTTTACCGTATCTATATAGTTTCTATTCAAATTTCGTTACTTCATAGTTACATCTTTATTCTCAAGATATTCTAGGGCTGAAATGTTTGCAGTGACTCTTAAATCAATTGATCCATAAGTAGTAATTCTAAAACTAGAAGTCTGAGGATTTTCTTAACTCAAAATTGTATTTTGTTTGACTTCTTAGTTGTTTCAGATATCCATTCTAATGGTTTGAATTCATTCTGGAATTTGCTTTTATTGTAGAGAATGTAATTCAGGCAATTCCCTAAAAGGTAAATGCTCTCAGGAAAGAAAAAACACAACAACTTCTCTTTGATGGGAGCTCAAATTCAAAGGCCAAAGTTTATTGGTAGTGTTTTTGTTTTTTACCTTTTCATGAATAGACAGATAAAGGCTAACAGCAATTCCAGGCAGATTTGACAATTGACCAGGAGACTAAGGAATGACTTTGATGCTTTTGGAAATATAGCTAAGAATGGACATCTCAGCTAGGGTCATCATCAGTCAACTGTTCAGCTTGACAGTCTTTTTCAATATTTAGTTAAGACTGTACTGGGGTATTTTTTTTCTTTGAAGAAACTTTATGATATTTTCCCTAGAGCATCTGCTTTTAAAACTTAAAAATAGATATGACATTCTAAATTTGGATCTCAAAGCATGTCTTAGACTTGGTATCAGTCCAATAAGTATAGTTTAATGTGAAATTAGTGAGTAAAACAATGAGAATCTTTTTAAGGTTTTTAAATAATCTGTGAATTGCTAATATATCCTTAGCAATGACTGATGCAGATAAAGCCCTACTTATTTTCTCTTTACTGTGTAGCTCTCTCAAAATACTTTGACCATCATTATCATCATCATAATGATCAAGAAACTCCAAGGCCAAATTACAAACATTGTGTGCAGACTTTTTAAAGGAAGTGATCTTTTTAGAGCAGGTGATAACCTAAGAAAAATATTAGCAGTGTAGGTTGTTTCAAAATCTCTGCATTACAATATGATAGTAGTGATGGGTGTCAAGATCCTTCTCTCATTCCGTTGTGAAGACACAGCACAGCTAAGCAGAGGTAGCAAGTTCAGTTAACAATTCATTTTAATTGCCCAAGAAGGGATACACTCATATTTAAAGGTGAATCCATAACCTGAATTACCAGCAGTAAAGATACAATACAAAATTATCTAAATCAGTTGTATTTGCTAAGAAGCACCTAATACAAAACTTCAATTGTGATGAAATTACTTTTAATTAAATTGCCATTTAAGTCAACAGTAAATTTAATTATTATTTAATAAAAAACCAATACATTTATATAATTATAGTGAAAACCATTAATAACTAAAAACTTAACAATCTGTTTAATCAATGTGATATGTTCAGAACCCAAATAGTATAATACTTTGAAAAGATAAGTTTCATCATATATAATGAAATACAGTGAGAATTGCAGTGAGGTTTTAGGATATTTAGGCAAATTTTGCTCAAATAACCAATTAGTCATCTGAAATGATGATATACCATATATCATCTCTCTCTCACACACATATATGTATATATATGAAAAGTAAAAGAGTCACTCAGATGTCCAATTTTTTGCCACCCCAGGGACTGTTGCCTGCCAGGCTCCTTTATCCATGGACTTCTCCAGGCAAGAATACTGGAGTGAGTAGCCATTCCCTTCTCTAGGAGATCTTCCCGACCCAGGGATTGAACCCTGGTCTCCTGCAATATAGGCAGATTCTTTACTGACTGAGTCACCAGGGAAGCCCATATATATATGGGTTGGTTATTGGACACAAGCTCCCCTGGGAAGGAGGTACCCTCCTGAATGCAGATTTTTTTCTTTAGCTGAGACTAAGCTGTTGCTAGGGCAACAAGTCCTCCCTCGAAGGAAGATTCTGGCAGATCATCTCCATGTTCATAAATACAATTCTATGAACCAGTTTAACTGATATCCTTGGACAGTGCTAGTTAGAAGGAACAAATTAGAAGGAGAGACATTGCCACATTAACAGAAATAACTTTAACCATGATAAAACTGTGAAGAATTCTCCAAAATTAAAAAAAAACCAAATATTTAATAGTCTGCCAAACTTAACAACTTAATAAACTCCAAAGGCACTATTATAGTACTCTAGTATAAAAATTGATGTTCTTGTTGATAATCCTGAATCACCAAGCCAGAAAATCTATTTATCAGCTTCTGCTACTTTTGTAGAATGTTTTGATGTTTCAAAGTTTAAGTTCAGTTATCGAGAAATATTTTCACCGGTCTTTCTATCACCTTATGCTAGTATTTTCAAAGTTGGCTGGGAACCAGGTGAGGGTCAACAAGAACAGCTGATGGCGCAGGACTGTTCTGAACCTGGGGGCCATGCTCTGTGGCCTGCTCGCAAGAGGGGCAATGAAGGACCAAGTCCAGAACTGAGCCACCTGTGAAAGGGGCCAAATCGAGGGTGGGACCAGTTCAGGAAGTAAAGAAATAGTGAAATGGATGCACAAGAATTATTAGAGCCTATACAGGCAAGGCAAATCTGAAGGAATTTGCAAGGCAGAGGATGGGTGTCCATCATGGGGATTTTCAGTACACTTTACACACCAACTCGAAGAGGGTGAAGAACACCTTAAAAAGAGCCGGCATAGGACCACACCTTGAGTGGTGCCATGCGAGGGAGCATTGCTAGTGACTTAGTTTCCTGAGGCTGTTGGAACAAAGGCTTGAGATTAAAGTCAGAAGCCAAGGTGTTAGCAGGTTTGTCCTCTCTCTGAAGTCTCTGGAGGAGAACCCGTCCATGCCTCTTCCTGCTCCTGGTGTTTGACTGGCACTCCCTGGAGCTCCTTGGCTTCCTGATGACTCCAGTCACCTGGCCATCTTCTGAGGTTGTTTTCGCATTGTTTCCCACCTGTGAGTGTCCAAATTAGCCCCTTTTGATAAGGGCACCTGCCACACTAGAGTAAGGCCCATTCTAATGGCCTCATTTTAACCAGATTATCTCTGTAAAGACTCCATTGACAAATAAATCTATATTTTGAGGTACTGGGAATTAAGATTTATTGAAATAAATTTCGAGGCCCAAGATGGAGCCACTCCTGGTGGGATGCCATGTCAGCAAGCTGAAACTTAGATTTCACGCTCCTGTAAATACTTCCCTCAACCAGAAACACAGTATGTCCAGCCAGGCAAAGCCCAACTGCCAAGAACCTGTAATGATTTCTTTGTTAGGTCTGATATGCAATTCCAGCCAATCAGTTGAAGTCAAATGCTCTTCCCTGATTCCCTGATTGCCTTCTTTTATAAAACCTCACAGCCCTGTTCCTTGTTTTGTAGTTCTCTGGACTCTGGAGAGGGGAGACTGCCTGCTGACGCTCAGGGCTGGTGTACCGGGATGACCCAGAGAGAGGGAATCGGGAGGGAGGAAGGAGGGGGTTCTGGAAGGGGAACACATGTATACCCATGGCAGATTCATGTCAGTGTATGGCAAAACCAACACAATAATGTAAAGAAAATTTTAAATAAATAAATTAATTAGTTAAAAATAAAATAAAATTAAAATAAATAAATTTTTTTCAAAAAAAAAGAAGCAAAAAACAAAACAAAAACCCCTGCTTAGATCAGTTAAACTATACTCTGAATATTTTAACAGAGTTACACCTATCATGTTATGGGACATATTTCAGCCCATACCAGGAAGAGTCTCATCCATCTTTCTCCATGTGCTTTAAATCTTCATAGAGTTCATTCAGGTCATGTCATCATGATGTCTCTCCCTTTTAATTTTTCACTTTATAGATTTTGTCTTTTCTGGAATTTTTATGACCATTTAAATGAAATCTGGGATGAGCTTTCCTGGAGCTGGTATCCAGATACCATTTTTAACCACGCTGTTCTCTTGAAGGTACTAATATATTTCATGGCTATTTGGCAGTTTCTCATAATATTTTTAGGAAAATGTTTAGAGGATAAATGGAAATCAGATAAGGAAAAGTTGAGAAATGAGTTGAGGTCGATTTGGGTTGTGTCACTGTAGAATCTCAAATCTCTATATAAATCCCTTGTCCTATATATTTCCTAGCTGTTATGCTTCTCATATCAAATCCTGACTGATGCAGTTTGACAGAGGAAACAGCAGTTCAGGCTCTGAAAATCAGCTAGAATTTTTTTTTTTATATCCAACCCATCAAAAAAGTGAATCATGTATGATTTTGAAGGACAATTTGATATATCACAGAAAATGATAAAGCATCAGAATTGTTGTGATCCAAAGCTGTGTTTTGGCCGGCTTTTTCTGGGTAGTTATTTCTCTTTTGTATTTGACCTAATAAAGTCAGGGATTTACTTCAACTAAGCCATTTGTCATGGCCTATAAATCTGTTCTGTTTTTGTTGCAGAGACCATATAACAAAGAAATGATTAATAAAAATATTCAAATGGACATCAACTCTCTTAGTGACCTACAGTTTATTAATGCATGAACACATGTTTGCTTTTTATTCAAAAACATTGCCTCTCTTAAGGACTAAACTGTAATTTTAAACTATAGCAGCTACCAAACAACAACCAAAAAACCCAGAAGAATATGATTCCTGCCAGACTTTCTCTCTGAACAATATGCTGTGACTAATAATTCTCTAGAGAAAAAATGCACAACAATGGCTATTTACCTAAGTAACATTTTATGCCAAAATAGTACAATGATTTATAATATTATAAGCCATTTCAGAAGTTGCTACAGGATACCTCGTGCAGATAGTGTAAATTACAGTGATTTGTGGAAGTGTAGACTGGAAGACTGGAGCAATAAAGAAAGAAGAAGAATATTCTTCCTTGAATCATTGGGGAAAAGCACAGCTCACCCCATGCCCCCAGGTAATTTTGAGTAGTGCAGTGCATTGAAGTTCAAGTTTCTGAAATGTCAAACCTAAACGACAGTGAGATTAC
Organism: Antilocapra americana; assembly: GCA_007570785.1. NCBI lineage: Eukaryota > Metazoa > Chordata > Mammalia > Artiodactyla > Antilocapridae > Antilocapra > Antilocapra americana. Next base: position 6,117,253 of record ML661888.1, on the reverse strand, counting down.
ATTAGGAAAAGAAATCAAGATGACAAGTGGCTCATTTGATGCTGTGAATAGTATCTTCATAAAATTCACTTATGGTGTGGTGCACAGGGAAGCACTTCAAGCTCTTGGGTGAAGAGGGCAATAATATTATTAAGTATCTGAGGGGAGGAAAGCAAACCAGGAGAGAGAACTGGGCTGGGCAAAGCGTTTTTAATTTAGGCCTCAATCACGAGCCCCTTCCTGATTCATTAGTGACCTTCCAAAAGTTGAAGGTAGGTTGGATGAAGTAGAGGGTCCAGTTTTGTCTGCTGCACAAACGAAAAGCAGAATCATATGTTCAGGAAGTAGAGAGCACTCAGTAGGCCCACCCTAAGAAGGAGGAGTGCCTCCTTCCCTGCACAGGCTCTGTGAGGGCTGCCGTGTCTGGGTTTCACTCCTTTGGCCACATAATCCTGCAAATTAGAAAGTATGTGTAAGGACTGGACAAGAATCATGGGCCATGCACACATCTGTGACCTTTCTAGGTGCTTCTCTAGGCAGTTGTGAATACATGCAAGAGAATCTTTAAACTGTCTAAATCATGCGAAAGAAAATGCATGAGAAGAAGTAAAAGAAAGGGACTTTTTTTCCCCCCTTTTAGGTTAGGGGGACACGGTTCACATCCTCCTGGGTTTAAAGGGAATGTGGCACTTTTAAATTTAAATACATTTTGAGCACTTGCAGAGCAAAATGTTGGGAATTCAGAGTAATGTATCTGGAGAAAAGTCAGGAGAGAAAATAGATCGTGTGTCTAAGGAGCTCCCGGCAGCAGTATCCATAGTGTTCAGGAACAATCACTACTGTGGGTCTTTGTTAAGAACGCTTACTTAGTCAATGGGGTCTTCCTTCTAACAAGAGGCATTGAGATTTAAAATACGTTTGGGAAAGTGCTGCTGAATGTATTTTCCTTTGCTTGAATGGATGATGAACCAACAGGCTGAAGAATCCAGTGGAATTTGAATCCTGGAGGTGAACTGCAATGGCTGGAAGACAAGAAACTATTTATCATCATCAAGACCACTTTCAAGTTGGAGAATGGGAATAGTACTAGATTCTGCCTGGTAGACTTTTGCAAAGATTGAACAAAATAGGGGATAATGCAATAGAAGTCACTTAGCTTGATAATTAGAATATAGTCCACAGATGTTATCTGTCATTCAATTACTCTCATGAGAATAGAGATTCAAACAGAAACCTCATGAATTAGTCTTCTCTCATAAGGTTATGGAAATAAACTTTGATCAAATAAACTCAAAGAGCTTGGTAGTAAGTGGAGCACAAATGGATTTGTGACTTTCAGAGTGAATTTTGAACAGATATTAAAACGCTAGGGCACTTCCTAAGCTGGTAAAGTAAATGACTTAACGTGCCACCCTGGTTAAAATTCTTGGTAATGTAAACATTCTGTAGTCTTTCTCTATTTTATTTAGGAAAAATCTATTTTCAACTAGGAGACTCCATCTGTTTGTGAGTGCCTATAAAGGGAAAGAACTTTAAAGCTGGCAAGAGAAGATATTTTTAAAGTTCTGTGATATATGGAATGTGCTTCAAATCATTTTACCTGAAAGCCATCATGGGAATTGTTAATGCCATCAAGTCTGACAAGCATTTCTGATCTCAATAGTTTTCCAAACTGTATGGTTGTTATAATGTCTAATTATTTCCTTGAAGAGTTGATTTCATTTAAGATGTTTTTCATTTACAATCAACAGCTGATAACATCTTGATTATTTTAAAAAGCCATCTTTCAATGCTCATATACTCTGCCCTTCCTGCTGAATATTTATAGTTCTTATAAGAAGGACTGACACAAAATCTTACCTTGATCTTTTTGGTAAATATTATTAAGAGTTAGGGTTTCCTAGGTTGCTCAATGCTAAAGGATCTACCTGTCAATGCAGGAGATGTAGGTTCCATCCTTGGGTTAGGAGGATCCCCTGGAGAAGAAAATGGCAACCCACTCTAGTATTCTTGCCTGTGGACAGAGGAACCTGGCAGGCTACAGTCCATGGGGTCACAAAGAGTCAGACATGATTGAGCAGCTAAGCACAGCACAGCACAGAATTGATTTACAATGTGGCCTCAGTGTTGCAAAAAGAATCAAATCTGACTGTGTTGTAGAGGAGCCAATTCTAACTCCTTGTTGGAAACTTCATTTGACTTCCTCTTTGTTGCTTTTGTTATTATAATGCATAATAGCCTGCCTCAGAGGACCCTGCACCTCTGCCTCACAGTAAACTGAAGTGCCTTTGTTCAGCTCACAGAAAACCTGATGCCTGACTGCCTGTGAATAGCTACAACAAAAAGAAGAGATTAACACACCGCTTCCAACAGCTGGCCATTAGGGGAGATGTTTTTTTTTTAATTAATTAATTAATTTTTTATTGTTTTTGCCATACAATGTCATGATATCACCATGGGTTTACATATGCTTCCCCTCCAGAACTCCCCTCCCTCCTCCCTCCCCCCCCGGGAAATCTCGCTGCACCAGCCCCGAGCATCAATCCTGGGCTGGCGATTGATTAGACACATGACAATTAACATGCTTCAATGCCCTTCTCCCATATCATCCCACCCTTACCCTCATCCCCAAAGTCCACGAGTCTATTCTATACATCTGCGTTCCTTTTGCTGTCTCGCATGTTGGGTTCTCGTTACTGTCTTTCTAAATTCCATATATATGTGTTAATATACTGAATTGTTGTTTTTGCTTCTGGCTTACTTCACTCTGGATAATGGGCTCCAGTTTCGTCCATCTGAGTAGAACTGCTTCAAATGAATTTTTTTTTAATGCTGAGTAATATTCCATTGTGTATATGTACCACAGCTTTCTTATCCATTCGTCAGTTGATGGGCATCTAGGTTGCTTCCATGTCCTGGCTATTGTAAACAATGTAGCGATGAACAATGGGGTACACGTGGCTCTTTCAATTCTGGTTTCCTCTGTGTATATGCCCAGCAGTGGGATTGCTGGGTCATATGGCAGGACTATTTGCAGCTTTTTAAGGAACCTCCACACTGTTTTCCATAGTGGTTGTACTAGTTTGCATTCCCACCAACAGTGTAAGAGAGTTCCCTTTTCTCCACATCCTCTCCAGCATTTATTGCTTATAGACTTCTGGATGGCAGCCATTCTGACTGGTGTAAAGTGGTACCTCATTGTGGTTTTGATTTGCATTTCTGTGATAATGAGTGATGTTGAGCATCTTTTCATGTGTTTGTTAGCCATTTTTATATCTTCTTTGGAGAAATGTCTGTTAAGTTCTTTGGCCCACTTTTTATTTTTTTTTTTCCCAAAATTTTCGTTTCTTTATTTGTTCTTGCTTTTGTCTAACACATTCACAGTTCCCCCAACTTTCTCAGAAGAAAGTAATTAACATGAATTTCTCGGATAGATTTCACAGTTTGTAAAGCATAGATATG
>ML661888.1:6076486-6108812 GCA_007570785.1 Antilocapra americana | reverse complement strand
ATGCGTGGATTTATCTCTGGGCTTTCTATTCTGTTCCATTGATCTATATTTCTGTCTTTGTGCCAGTACCAAACTGTCTTAATGACTGTGGATTTGTAGTATAGCCTAAAGTCAGGTAGGTTGATTCCTCCAGTTCCATTCTTCTTTCTCAAGATTGCTTTGGCTATACGAGGTTTTTTGTATTTCCATACAAATTGAGAAATTATTTGTTCTAATTCTTTGAAAATGACCTCTGGTAGCTTGATAGGAATTGCATTGAATCTATAGATTGCTTTGGGTAGTATACTCATTTTCACTATATTGATTCTTCCAATCCACGAACATGGCTCCAAAAAGCAGGAATAGAAGGAACATACCTCAACATAATAAAAGCTATATATGACAAACCCACAGCAAACATTATCCTCAATGGTGAAAAACTGGAAGCATTCCCCCTGAAATCAGGAACAAGACAAAGATGCCCACTCTCACCACTACTTTTCAACATAGTTTTGGAAGTCTTGGCCACAGCAATCAGAGCAGATAAAGAAATTAAAGGAATCCAGATTGGAAAAGAAGAAGTAAAACTCTCTCTGTTTGCAGATGACATGATCCTCTATATTGAAAACCCTAAAGACTCTACGAGAAAATTACTAGAGCTAATCAGTGAATATAGCAAAGTTTCAGGATGCAAAATCAACACACAGAAATCCCTGTCATTCCTATACACTAACAGTGAGAAATCAGAAAGAGAAATTAAGGAAACAATTCCATTCACCATCAAAACAAAAAGAATAAAATACTTAGGAGTATTTCTACCTAAAGAATCAAAAGACTTGTATATAGAAAACTATAAAACACTGATGAAAGAAATCAAAGAAGACACAAACAGATGGAGAAAGGAGAGATGTTTTGCAAGACTGAAGACTATTTCACTTCACTTCCCCATTGCTTCTCTGTCTCTGTTTTACCTTTAGACTTTAGTCCCTCACTGCTGCTCTCTCTGGTTCTGTAAAAGAACCTGGCTTCCAACCCCTCCGACAGTATGGTTACTCTGAGACATTAGTCTTCCGTCTTCTCAGTCAGCTGGCTTTCCAAATAAAGTCATTCCTTGCCTCACCTCTTCTCTCAGATTCACTGACCTATTGTGGGCAATCAGAGCAAGCTTGGACTCAGTAATATTAGTTTTATATGGAGAGCAAAGTGACTCAGTTGTACATGTACATATATCTGTTCTTTTTCAAATTTATTTTCCATTAGATTTTCACAGAGTACTGAGAAGAGTTCCCTGTGCTATACGTTAGTTCCTTGTTGGTTATCTATTTTAAAACTCCCAATGTATCTCCCCAGCCCACCTTGTCCTTTCAGTAACCATAAGTTAATTTTTTAAGACTGTTTCTGTTTTGTACATCATTCCATTTGTATCATTTTTTTTTTTACGATTTTGCATATAAGTGACATCATATATTTGTCCTACTCTATCTGACTTACTTCACTGATATCATATATTTGTCTTACTCTATTTGACTTACTTCATTCTGTGTGATTATCTCTAGGTACATTTATGTTCCTGAAAAAGGCAATGATGTATTGTTGTTCAGTTGCTAAGTTATGTCCAATTCTTTTGTGATCCCAGGGACGGTAGCCCACCAGGCTTCTCTGTCCATGGGATTTCCCAAGTGAGAATATTGAAGTGAGTTGCCATTTCCTTCTCCAAGAGATTTACCTGATGCAGGGATCAAATCTGTGTCTCCTGCTTAGTAGGTGGATTCTTTATCACTAAGTCACCTGGGAAGCTTTATTTATTTCATTCTTTATAATGGCTTAATTGAGTAATATTCCATTGTGTGTGTGTGTCAATGGGGGTACTTTTGGTCAATGGGGGGTACATATGGTCAATGGGGGTACTTTTGTTACTTTCTCTTTTTGATCTTTCATTTTCAGTGTGTAGAAATGCAACAGATTTCTGTGTATTTATTTTGTATCCTGAAACTTTACCAAATTCATTGGTTGAGCGCTAGTAGTTCTCTGGAGGCATTTTAAGAATTTTCTATGTACAGTAGCAGGTCATCAGCAAACTTTGACAGTTTTACTTCTTTTTCTTCTCTGTTTGCCATGGTTAGGACTTCCAAAACTATGTTGACTGAAAGTGGCATGAGTGGGCATCCTTGTTCTTGTTCCTGATCTTAGAGGAAATGCTTTCAGTTTTTCATTGTTGTAGGTTTCCCATAAGTGGACTTTATTATGTTGAGCTATGTTCCTTCTATGCTCACTTTCTGGAGAGTTTTCATCATAAAAGGGTGCTGAACTTTGTCAAAAGCTTTCCTGCATATATTAAGATAATCATATGGCTTCTATTCTTAAGTTTGTTAATATGGTCTATCACACTGATGTAAGATTGGGCTTCCCCAGTGACTCAGACAGTAAAGAATCTTGTATTGCTCTAAGCTTCCTTCCTAGAACTTCTTTTGCCACAGCCCTCAGGTATAAGATCACTTGCACTACCATTTTCATTTGTTTCTATGTCTTTTTTATTTCCTCTTTGCTTTCTTCAGTTATCCGCTGGCTGTTCAGTACATATAGTTTAGCCGCCATGGGTTTGTGTTTTTATTCTTACAGTTTATTTCTAATCTCTTAATGTTGAGGTGGGAAAAAAAATGATATGATTTAAATTTTCTTAAATTTACTGAGGTCCAGTTTATGGCCCAGTATGTGGTCAGTCCTGAAGAATATTCCATTTGTGCATGAGAAGAAAGTGTATTCTGCTGCTTTCGGATGGAGTGCTCTATAAATACCAATTGGATCAATTAAGGCCTGTGTTTTCTCACTGATTTTCTGTCTGGGTAATCTGTCCAATGATGACAGTGTGTGGGGTTAAGGCCCCCCACTGTTATTGTGCTACTGTTGATTTTTCCCTTTTATAGCTGTTAGTATTTGCCTTATGGGCTTCCCTGGTGGCTCAGTGGTAAAGAATCTGTCTGCCAATGCAGAAGATGCAGGTTTGATTCCTAAGTTGGGAAGATCCCCTGGAGAAGGAAATAACAACCCACTTGAGTATTCTGGCCTGGGACATCCAAAGGACAGGGAAGCCTGGCACACTACATGCTATGGGACCACAAGAGTCAGACATGACTTAGCGACTAAACAACACCAACAGTATTTGCCTTATATATTGAGCTGCTCCTATATTGGGTATATATGAATTTATTATTATTATAGCTTCTTGGGTTAATCCATTGATCATTATGTACTTTTTGTTTCTTGTAGCAGTCTTTATTTTAAAGTCTACTTTGTCTGATAGGAGTATTGGTACTTTTGATTTTCATTTGTATGGAATACCTTTTTTAAAGATAATTGATGATATCTATGTTCTTAATGCCATTTTGTTAATTGGTCTCATTTGCTTTTGTATGTCTTTTCTCCTTTCCTTCCTCTTTTGTTCTCTTCTTTTGTGATTTGATGGCTAACTTTACTGTTGTGCTAATTATATTCCTTAATCATTTTTGTGTATCTATTTATTGTATTTACCATGAGGTTTACATATAGTAATATGTATATAAACAAAATTGTTGAAAGTTGCCAGTCTTTTAATTTCAAAAGCATTTCTGAATCCTGTATTTTTACTCTCCTCTTCTCACAAGTACTGGTTTTAATATCATATTTTTGTTTGAATGATTTCCTACTGTATGTTTGATTCTACTAGTGAGCTTTTTCATTCATAATTTTCTTGTTTCTACTGGTGGCCTTTTCTTTTCCACCTAGGAAAGCTTGTTTAGCTTTTGTTGCAAAGCTGATCTGATGGTGGTGATTTCTCTTAACTTTTGCTTATCTGTAAAGCTCTTGATTTCTCTGTTGAATCTGAATGAGAGCTGAGTAGAGTATTCTTGGCTGTGGGTTCTTCCCTTTCATCACTTTAAATGTATTTGTGCCACTCCCTTCTGACCTGCAGAGTTTCTGCTGAAGAATCAGTTGATAACCTAATGTGGGTTCCCTTGTATATTATTTGTTGCTTTTTCCCTATTCCTTTGAATATTTTATCTCTGTCTTTAATTTTTGTCCTTTTGATTACTATGTGTCTCTGTGAGTTTCTCCTTGTGTTCATTCTGCCTGGTATTCTTTGAACTTTCTGGACTTGGGTGACTATTTTCTTTCCCATGTTAATAAAATTTTCGGCTAGTAGCTCTTTAAATATTTTCTCTGGTACTTTCTCTCTTCTCCTCTGGAGCCCCTGTAAGGTGAATGTTGGTGCATTTAATATTGTCTCAGAGGTCTCTTAGGCGTTCCTCATTTCTTTTGATGCTTTTTTTCTCTATTCTGTTCTGCAGCAGTGATTTCCACAATTCTATCTTCCAGCTCACGGACCCGTTCTTCCGCATCATTCATTCTACTGCTGATTCCTTCTAGTGTACTTTTCATTTCCGTCATTGTATCGGTCATCTCTGTTTGTTGTTTGGGCGGCCCTGGTGGCTCAGATGGTAAAGAATCTGCCTGCAATGCAGGAGACCTGGGTTCAATCCCTGGGCCAGAACGGTCCCCTGGAGAAGGGAATAGGTACCCATCCATTCTAGTATTCTTGCCTGGAGAATCAGATCGTCTAGCTCTTTGTGAAATATTTATCGCTTCTTCTCAATCTGTCTCCATTCTTTTCCTGGGATCTTGGATCATCTTTACCATCATTTTCTGAACTCCCCCCACCACCCTGCATATATATTGCCTATCTCCATTTTACTCAGTTCTTTTCCTGGCACTTTATTTTGTTCCTTTATCTGTGATGTAGTCTTCCGTTGTCACATTTCATTTAACTATCTGTAATTGTGGTTTCTATTCTCGACAGTTGTAGTTCTTGCTTCTGCTGTCTGCATCTTGGTGGATGAGACTGGTCTAACAGGCTTGTGCCAGTTTCCTCATGGGAGGGACAGGTTTCTGCCCACTGGTGGGGAGGATTGGTTCTTGTCCCTCTGGCGAGTAGTGCTGTGTCAAGCCCTGTGTTTAGTGGGCAGCTGTGGGCTCAGGATGACTAGGCAGCTTAGACCAAACAGCGCTGAAGCCTACAGGCTGTGGGGTGGGGCCAGGTCTTGGTGAGAAAATGGTGGCCTCTTGCAAAGCTCATGCCAACAAGTACCCCCAGAACTCTGCCTCCAGGGTCTTTGCCTCTGCAGTGAGCCTCAGCCACCTCCACTGGAGTCCCTTCAGTACCAGCAAGTAGGTCTGACCCAGGGTCCTACAAGGTCACTGCTTTTTCTCCTGGGCCCTGGTATATACAAAACTTTGTGTACCCTCTAAGAGTGACGTTTCTGTTGCCCCCACGCCTATGGAATTCCTGTTATCAAATCCTGCCGATTTTCAAAACCAGATGCTCTGGGACCTCCACCTCCTAATGCAGGACACCAGGCTAGGGAACCTGACATGGGGCACAGAACTTTCTCTCCTTTGGAGAACTTCTGTGGTATAATTATTCTGCAGTTTGTGGGTGGCTTACCTAGTATGGGTATGGGATTTGATTTTATCATATCTGCTCCCTTCTAACCATCTTGCTGTAGATTATTTTTTTAGTTGGCTCAAGTATTATTTTTTTTGTTGATGGTTATCAGCAGTTAGTTATAATTTTCATGTTTTCATGGGAAGAGATGAGCTCACCTCATTAAATTTTTATAATTGTTCTGTAAATCCTGTAATTATTTTGTAAGTCCTATAAGATTGAGCTATTATGATCATAAACAGGAACATAAATATTTGAACATAGAGAAGACTAAAAAGAATGAACTAACATTAATTGGATGGCTGTGTTAAGCAAGCTGCAGTAAGTGATCTCTATATATTTTTTTCATTCTTCAAAATAATCCTATGGATAGGTATTTTTCCATTTTGCCTACAAGGAAACTGAGGCCTGTAAATAACTCAACATATAGGGCCGAGCTGGTTAATGGCTGAGGTGGCACCTGAAACTATGTCTACCTGGCCTTTCATGTGATAATAATATACATGTTAGAGTATTGTGGTTTACTATAACTGATTCATTTCTTTCCACTTGTTTTTGGTGAAACCCTTAGTTTGGAGTGGCTTATCATTCTTTGTTCTTATTTTCTAGTTTTTGAGTCAAATGTTGCTCCACTTTGCCAATACCTAGGGCTATTTTCTATGATTGTTCAGACTTTAGCTTATTGCCTCTCTAAGCTTCGCTATATTTAAGATTGCATGCCTGATCTAAGGGTTACAGAAGGGTTACATTGGAAATGCAACTAATTAATTTTATTAATCTAATAAAGCTACTTGGATATAATATATGCTATACTTGCAAATCTTTAAACTGACAGGGAAATTGCTTTGGTAAATCTTTTGAAATCCTCTATCAAATCATGCAAGTTTATTTTAAGTTGACATATCTTTCCTAATAAATAAAGCTTACAAATATACCAGAATGAAATACTCAAAATAGGTCTTAGTTCAAGGGGGAAGTGATTAGTACAGCTCTGGAAAGACTACTTTACCTGTGGAACAAAAAATTATACAGATGTGTTTAGCCACATCTGTGGAGAAAGTTGATCCTCTTCTTCAGGTAAATAAATAGCCCATTCAAACAGAAGATCATATTTTTCAGATCAAAAATTACTATACACTTAAAGAATACATGTGGCAAGGACTGTGACTACAAGCGCATGGATATACTATTGCTTAGGTCCATATGTGGTAAAAGACTGAATCAAAACCAAGATTTTTTTGACTATAGGTGGTATTTTATTTGTATGTTACAGATAAATAGATAGTCATATGTGTATATACCAGAGTATCATTGCAAATTGGGTCTGGAGAGCGAGTTGGTTTCTTTAATAATATGTTTATCAATACATTATTCAACTTATCAGTTGGATTTAAATTGATTATAAATTAATCTTAAAGTAAAAATTACTATTGGGAAGGACATAAAAATAACACTTCAGAGTAATTTACAATAAATGAAATAATAGAATTTAAGTCAGAAGTTACTGACAATATTTTTGTACTGTGTACTCACTTTTTATTAGCGAACTTGACATAAATTGAAATAGTTGTACAGAGTGCCATATAAGTTTAAATTCTATCCATTTCCATATATGTCCAAATATATAAATGAATACATAAGTATTGAACTTCATGAGTCAGTGTAACACTATACATGGATTACATTTATTTCAGCTAATTTTAATATTACTTTTAAACATTCACATGAAAAATATGTACATGTATAAATATATTTGTATATTAATGATTTGCTTTGTTTTGCTATTATTATAAGCATCAATTCAGTTCAGTTCAGTTGCTCAGTTGTGTCCAACTCTTTGCGACCCTGTGGGCTGCAGCACACTAGGCTTCCTTGCATCACCAACTCCTGGAATTTAATCAAACTCATGTCTATTGAGTCGGCGATGCCATCCAACCATCTCCTCCTATGTCATCCCCTTCTCCTCCTACTTCAATCTTTCCCAGCATCAGGGTCTTTTCAAATGAGTCAGTTCTTTGCATCAGGTGGTCAAAGGATTAGAGTTTCAGCTTCAGCATCAGCCCTTCCAATGAATATTCATGAATGATTTCCTTTAGGATGGACTGGTTGGATCTCCTTGTAGTCCAAGGGACTCTCAAGAGTCTTCTCCAACACCACAGTTCAAAAGCATCAATTCTTTGGTGCTCAGCTTTCTTTATGGTCCAACTCTCCCATCCATACATAAGTATTGGAAAAACCATAGCTTTGACTAGACAGACTTTTGTTGGCAAAGTAATGTCTCTGGTTTTTAATATGCTGTCTAGGTTGGTCATAACTTTCCTTCCAAAGAGCAAGTGTCTTTTAATTTCATGGCTACAGTCACCATCTTCAGTGATTTTGGAGCCTAAAAAAATAAAGTCTGCCACTGTTTCCACTGTTTGCCCATGTATTTGCCATGAAATGATGGGACCAGATGCTATGATCTTTCTGAATGTTGAGTTCAGCCAACTTTTCACGCTCTTCTTTCACTTTCATTAAGAGGCTCTTTAGTTCTTTTTCATTTTCTGCCATTAGCATGGTGTCATCTGCGTATCAGAGGTTATTGATATTTCTCCTGGCAATCTTGATTCCAGCTTGTGCTTCATCCAGCCCAGCATTTTGGATGATGTACTCTGCATATAAGTTAAATAAGCAGGGTGACAATATACAGCCTTGACATACTCCTTTCCCTATTTGGGAACAGTCTGTTGTTCCATGTCCAGTTCTAACTGCTGCTTTCTGATCTGCATACAGATTTTTCTGGAGGCAGGTCAGGTGGTCTGATATTTCCATTTCTTTGAGAATTTTCCAGTTTGTTGTGATCCTCACAGTCAAAGGCTTTGGTATTGTCAATAAAGCAGAAGTAGACGGTTTTTTGGAACTCTCTTTCTTTTTTGATGATCCACTGGATGTTGGCAATTTGATCTCTGGTTCCTCTGCCTTTTCTAAAACAAGCTTGAACACCTGAAAGTTCACAATTCACAATCTGTTGAAGCCTGGCTTGGAGAATTTTGAGCATTACTTTACTAGCGTGTGAGATGAGTGCAATTGTGTGGTAGTTTGAGCATTTTTGGCATTGCCTTTCTTTGGGATTGTAATGAAAACTGACATTTTCCAGCATGTACATATGTAATTTAGAGTCTGTCCTTTTCAAGAACAGATTGGCCAATGAAAGGACATGTAACACTTTATTTTATATAAATGTTTTTTATCTCTCCAGTTTTAATTATTATAAATGTTTTGATAATTATACTTTAAAATATAAGTATATGTATGAATTAATTTAATTTTAATTGAAGCATACTTCTCTCTGGAATTATTTGAAATATTGATAGTCTATAGAAAATTATCATGGTAAATTTCATCATTATTGCTATTATTCTTTGTAATATGGAATGGATACCTAAAGTGTATCTAGAAACACAAACCTATAATATGCTATTGCTGACTATGTAATAGGAAGGGTGGGATGCATATGAAATGTGCAGTTGAGAAAACCTATTATTTAAAACATTTTTAATTCATGCGAATTTCTCAAGACTTACCTCAGCAATAATATTACTACTAGTAAATATGGCAATTGAGATTATTATTCTGTGCTAGGATCTTTATATTCATTTTTAAATTTAATGTTCATAACATTTGTATGAGGTGTGGTTACCTTTACGGTGTAGATTAAGATTATGAAATTAAGATTAAGTGACTTGAACAGGATAATTTTACAAGTTAAGTGTTTGAGAAGTGAGTAGACTTCTGAAGAACATTTAGAAACTGAGATAAGGTTTCAAATGTCTGTTCATCAAAGACAAATCAATGATTATGCTATTGTTCTTGGAATGAATTTTAAGAGTATTCAGACTATATTGCAAAGACTAATCAAAAACATTTCATGGAAGTTGAATTTGTGATTTGCTGGATTCTCTCTGGACATAAACCAGCAGATACTATCAGATCTTCATGTAAAATCTTGAAGATTACAGAAATATTCCATGGACAAAGGAGCCTGGAAGGCTACAGTCCATGGGGTTGTGAAGAGTTGGATACGACTGAGTGATTAACATATTCACTTTTTTTTTTCAGGGAAAATGAAATAAATTTTTTAAATTGTTTATTTAGCTGTTTTTTTTTCTCCTTAAGATTCTTGTTTACATGCATTAGTTGTTTTCAAGCAAGGTGCAATTTGATATGAAATTATTATGATGTTAATTTGCTTTCAGTCTACAGTTTTTTGCAAACAAAATATAGAAAAGAATAAAGGAGAAACTTTAGAAATGGGGGAGAAAGAACTAGAAAATAAATAAAAATAAGAACTTACAAAACTGGAATCAGAAAGGAAATTGTTCAGTATGAACTTAGGGCCTTAGAGAACTTTTCTTTGATCAAAACTACTTTGTGAAAGGAAAAAAAAAATCATCTAATACAGCCCCATCTACTTAAAATCCATGAAAACTGCAGTAGTTTACAATTAACTTTTATAAAGATGCCCTGGTTTTTTGAGTTTTAAATGTAAGATTGAGAAGAGAGTGGATCTGGGGAGTCTGTTAAATGAAGGCGTAGGAATTACCAAGGGTTACAGTTGGGATGGCAAAGTGGGAGTCATGCGGATGAAGGTAGTTGGCTAGTGTAGAAAAAACACAAGATTAAATGTAATGATAAACATCAACAAATTTGAGTTTACAGAGTCCAGAGTTTATAAAACTGGAGATAAGAAAATAGATTCAATTACAAAGTTACAGTGCAGTAAAGTTATTGTAGAGTAGAAATTTGATAAGAGCTATTATAAGATAAAATGTTACTTTTGTAATGCACTAAAGTTTTCAATTCTGGCTATTAATGTTTTCTAGATGAAGCTGATCTATGAATAATTATAACTGTGTTGCTCAGGAATCAGTCACAGCCTTTTTGGGTTATGACCCATTATAGTTATGACACTAGAAAATATTTTTAAAGGCCTTCAGAGATGATATGCAGAAGTAAAAGCTGCATTAAAACTCTAAATCCTAGCCATTGTAGTCAGCCTTAATTATTGTGAAGCAGAAGAAAACAAGAAAAAACATATATTACACCTTAGCAGAATATGGTGTATACTGGTGTCTGATCACTATAAGGTATGTTTTATTGTATGTATGTAGCCTTGGGGAGCAGTATAAATAATGCTGTTGCTACTGTTACATAAAAGGTTCCCAATACTAATGCAAACATTTAGTAAGCTGAAAAAAAGGCTCAGGACTGTGAAAGATCAATGACATGATTTCTTCCTTTACCTAACCCAGACTCATGAGTGCTATTGATTCTGCCGTTTCTGCCTGTACATGATTACTCCCCTCGTCAGTCCTTACTACTCACTATAGCTCACAGAGCCTCCTTCATAAGTTCCATTGGACTAAAATATCACTCTTCCTGGTCTAGGTTTCACTCTTGGAATACATATACACACATAGAACTGTGAACCTGAAGATTCCGTATTACTGTACCTATCAGGGCATTCCTTAAGGGTTCTGCTTTGTGATGCCTCAAGGAGAGGAGTAGTCTCTTGCCTCTAAAGAAGCCTCTGGTCAGCTGCCTGTGAGCCATCAAGATGCCTATGTCTTCCCTTCCAGCAGCCATTTTATCTCATATGATAGCTGTAAGCAGTGTGCCTCCTCCTCCACTTCGCAGTATTCCAAGTGAGTGGGGACACCCTGCGGGTCTACCACTTTTTTCAGTGGTACTTACCCCAAAGAAAGCAGATGGGGCTCTTCAGGGTTGGCAGGGTTGGGAGGCTTACTGACAGCATAGTGGACTGGAAAGAACATAGATGCACCAATTCTGCTGTGCCCTGAAAACATTTTCATTCTCTAGGTTTCTAGTACTTTACTTAGTAAAATGAGCATTTTTGTGAACTCTCAGAGCTTCAAATAACAAACAGTTTAAAGACGGCAAAAAACGAAGGCTCCGAGAGGTCACTTGTCTTACCAGTGAGCAGGCCCCTTCGTTTCTGACAGGTCTCCAGGTAGGTGCCTCCTGACAGTTTTACAGCCTGTCCTTTGTGAGTTAATTAATGCATAATTTTTACTAGGAGAATTCCTATTTAAAATTTTCAAGGGAAAAAAGGCATAATTCCCATTTTTATTGCTCTGAAATTTATTCCTATTTTATTTTAATTTTGTAGTCTTTGGTTTAAAATATTAATGGGATTATAAATTTTGAGTTAAACATTTTGAAGTTTATATTATTTACAGTGTTTATTATTTCATATAGTCAGACTGAACCAGAATATTTTTCTCAAGACCTCTCTTCTTTATCATCAAATTCATAGATCTATTATTTGATCACCAATATACTAATAATATGTAATAGTCCCAGTGATAGCTGAGATTTAAAAAATTTTTAGAGACCAGCAGTAATTATGACCTTTTCAACTTCAATAATGCATTTATCTTATTATTTTAATATTTACTGGGCAAATTTCTAGTACTGATTTGACAACGCTAACTCATCTGTTCTTTTATCTTCCTCTGAGAATTAATTTTTATGTATATATATGTTTTAAATTAATGAACATAGTCACCAGGGACAAGTTGCCACAGGCAGCACTTTATACCATTTGAAAGGCTCTACTTAAGCCTTGAACAGTATTAAATGAAGTCTTTATGCTAAATCAAATTTACTCCTATGTAAGTTAGTTCTATATAGAAGTAAAGTAACTTTTTATTATTATTGTGCAAAACTTCTTGTATGTAGTCAAAATCGTATTTCAATGTCAGTGAAAATAAATGTCAAATGTAATTTTGTCAAAAAACAGCAGTCTCTACTGTACAGGAAAAAGTTACTCTAAGATGGTTTCTTTTTGAGCAGCCTAGGAACTACAGTAGCTGGGAGTTAAAAGATCAAATTAATTTAGAATCAATGGGATGAGATATGCACTACCCTCTGTAGTGTCTCCCAAGGACACTTACCTTGTGCGAAGTGATTAAAAGATGAAAAATCAGCAGCAGTTTAGATCTCAGAACTGAATAGAACATAATGGAAAGGCACAGAGCTCCCGGTTGTCCCTTTAGAGCTTCCTGCTTCGTGTTCTGTGTGTGACTTCCCTTTAGATACGTGTCCGGCTTACTTAGTAGCTGTGTCTTTGTGCTAACTCGAACAAGTCAGCAATTTCCCCTATCAGACTCTGCTGAAACAATGATCTCGTGGAAGTGTGTGTGAGGATGCTTTCAACCCAAAATACGACTGAGCCTGAATTATAAAGGAGATATAAAAGGGAGTTACTCAAAATGCAACAGATATAAGTAGGAAGGTGCAGTTCAGGACCTTAAAGAAAGTCTAGGCACTATATACATTCTGGTTTGCTTAGCATCAGGTTAGCTAGCTTCTGTTCGGTGAGTCATGTCTACCTTCCCTATAATTTTGTATGTGGACAGCATTTACTGAGGGCTTTCTATAGGCAGTGTGCAAACCTTTTGCACGTTATGTTGTTATTTTATCTCTCTTCCACAAGAACCCATGAGCTCTGTGGTAAGCAGAATGGTGGTGGTGGTTTAGTCACTAAATTGTGTCCGACTCTTGGGACCCTGTGGACTGTAGCCTGCCAGACTCCTCTTGCCCATGGCATTCTCCAGGCAAGAATGCTGGAGTGGGTGGCCATTTCCTACTCCAGGGGATCTTCCTAACCCAGGGATCGAACCCAGGTCTCCTGCACTGCAGGCAGCTTCTTTACCAACTGAGCTACAAGGGAAGCCCGGTAAGCAGAATAATGACTGTCAATGATGTCCGTGTCCTCACCCCTTGAACTATGAATATGCCATGTTACTTGGCAAGTGGACTTAAGGTTAGAGATGAAATTGAGGCTGTTATCAGCTGACTTTGCGACGGGACAGTGTTCTGGAATATCTGACGGGCCAGTCATAATCTGAAGGGTCCTTGTAAGTGGAAGAGGGAACCATGCACGGCGGCTGCAGGATGAGAAAGGCTGGATTGGCTATTGCTGACTTTGAAGATGGAAGGAGTCGGTAAGCTAAGGAATTCGGGTGGCCCCTAGAAGCTGCAAAAGAAATGGGTCTTTCTCCAGAGTTTGTGGAAGGAAGGCAGTCCTGCTGACAATACGATCTGAGCTCAGTGAGACCGGTTTCAGACTTCTGACTGAGAGACCTGTCAGCTGACAAAGTTGTGTTGCGTTAAGCCAGTGGTAATTTGTCGCAGTGGCAACACAAAACCAACGCATGTTGTATTTTACAGTTAGGGGCAGGGAGGCTTAATGCCAATGTTCACGTAGTTGTCAAGTGGCAGAGATCATTCACAGTATCATCCTTGTTATGAATTTCCTCTACTCATAAACCAGCAACAAAGTCAGCCGCAGGTTGGCTTCCTCCTTGCCCCTACCCTGAAACCCCTGACACAGTTTACCACTTAAATGACGGTGATGCATTTGTTTGAATTTTGCCATCTGCCTCGACACTCTTGATTTAAGGAAGGAATATATCACACATCTTTAAACACCCCCCTCTCCCACCCCAGTGCTATCTCTGGGGCTCTGAAATTCGACTCACAAACACTCTAGTAGTTCAGCTTCTTGAGTGTTACAAATATTTTCTTTGAAACTTTCAAGCTTTCTGCAATCTCTTTGACTTGTAGCTCTGGATTCTTCATAACCCAGGAAAGAGATGATGTCAAAAGCAAAAATGTCATGTCACTTTTTATGCTGGAGAAGTTTTATTTAAAAAATCTTACAGGTTAGCTGGGAAGACCCTGATGCTGGGAAGGATTGAGGGCAGGAGAAGGGGAAGACAGAGGATGAGAGGGCTGGATGGCATCATCGACTCGATGGACATGGGTTTGGGTGGACTCTGGGAGTTGGTGATGGACAGGGAGGCCTGGCGTGCTGCGGTTCATGGGGTCGCAAAGAGTCGGACACGACTGAGCGACTGAACCGAACATTTAGCTAAACCTGCAGTAGTTTTACCACTTATGTGAAATAGCATCTAATCTAGATTCGTTACTATTAGCAGTTGATTTTCTGAAGAGACAAAAGGAAGAAAAATGGTTTATATATATATTTTTTTAAGGAGACAGAGAGCTCTCCTTTAGCATTTGGCTGGAGGAAACCATTTCACACCTATAATTAGTAGGGTCCAGTTAGCTACCTTTGTTTGGGTTAATAAGTTATACCTTTATTTTATTCATACTTATTAGGTTTATCCTTCTGAGAAAGGACAATTTCAAAAGTGTGCTTTACATTTTGTATTGGCTTATCTGATAATTTCCGTGCTTTAACAAAAGGGCTTGTTTGTTTGCTTTCCCAGTAACAAGTGGCTTTCAGGTTCAAAAGATATTAGTGGGTACATTTTGCTTGTTCCAACATATGGGGATGTAGAAGAGAAAAAAGCATTCAAGATAAGATCAGAGACACTTGAAGGAATTTAAGAACAAGATTTTTCTCCTAAATGAATGCTTGCCTTTGTTCTTTTTTCATTTTAAGGGCATATGAAAAAAATGGTGTCTTCATCACTAACTCTTCAATGGCATTTCCTGTTATTTGAGAGTTGTTATTTCTCTCATAGCAAAAGGTTAAAAGACCCTCAGAATGTATATTTATCTGTAAGGGGGGACATTGCTCCATTTTAGAGTTCTACACCACTCAAATCCTAGGAGTGCAAGTAAGAAAAAGGGTGTTGGAGCTTGTCTGTGGAGAAGCAGACTTTGTAATGTGTAAAGAAAGCAAGATTGAAAACAGCTGGCAAAGATGAGAATGGATATTCCAAGAAGGGATAAAGGATGGAAAAAGTGGTTGAGTTATTGTGTGTGTCTCTGTGTGAGTGTAATCAATCATAATCCTAATGGAAAATAGCATCAGATGGTTTAGGAAAAGAAATATTGGAAAATTGTTTTCTCTACTTTGTTTCAGTTTAAAAGTCACTTAAATTTTTCTTTGAGTCCCAAAGGGGAAAGAATGAATATTTTATCAAAACTTTGGTTCTCACTGTGCTTGTACTTTCTGTTAGAAAATCTTGAATGGCCTTTAGAAATTAAGTTATCGCAATTTAACTGGAAAAAAGTGAAAGTGTTAGTCGATTAGTCATGTCCAACTCTTTGTGACCCCATGGACTGTAGCCTACCAGGCTCCTCTGTCCATGGAATTTTCCAGGCAAGAGTACTGGAGTGGGTTGCTATTTCCTTCTCCAGGGGGTCTTCCCGACCCAGGGACCAAACCCAGGTCTCACATTGCAGGCAGACGCTTTACCGTCTGAGCCACCAGGGATGCAAGAACTGATGCTTTTGAACTGTGGTGTTGGAGAAGACTCTTGAGAGTCCCTTGGTCTGCAAGGAGATCCAACCAGTCCATCCTAAAGGAGATCAGTCCTGAATATTCATTGGAAGGACTGATGCTGAAGCTGAAACTCCAATCCTTTGGCCACCTGGTGTGAAGAACTGATTCATTTGAAAAGACCCTGATGCTGAGGAAAATTTGTTTGTCTAATGCTTAGCATTCAAGTGTTTTGTAAATTGACAGAAGAATGAATGAATCTCAATTAGTGGGAATTTTGGTGAACAGTGCTCTTTTACAAATCATTACATAAATCGACACAAGGCCAGGTCATGCTAGTGGTATCTGCCTGCTAATGCAGGACACCTAAGAGGCCTAAGATTCATCCCCAAGGGAGGAAGGAAGGAAGATCCCCTGGAGTAGGAAATGGCAACCCAGTCCAGTATTCTTGCCTGGAAAATTCTACAGGCAGAGGAGCCTGGCAGGCTACAGTCCATGGGGTTGCAAAGCATCAGACATAACTGAACACACACACAGAATCAGGAGAACATTAAAAGTGGAGTGAGTCTTCCTCCCCATCCATACTTCTGATCTTATCCTCAGGAGTATCATAAAAAATATTTTTTCTCCGAGTTTCCCAAGCATATTCATGTTTATATGTGTTTGAATACACCAAAATGCTACTAAAGGATGTCTAAGTTAGTGTGCCTTACCTTCTAATCCACCCTTCTGTATTCTGCTTTATGAGATTGGGACTGGGACTCTGCAAACCAGTTCTTCCTGAGAAGACAGCTGGCCTCTTAGGCTCTGTCAAGAGCAGCGGTAGAGGGGGATTAGAAGGCAGGAGGAAAGTTAAGGAAAGTGCTTATTCTTCTGATTCCTGCTTTTGGTGTGTTTCTCCTTGTTAGTATCTCACCAGAAATGTGTTTTTCACGCAGGCAGTGGCTGGCTGTTTGTTCCAGCAGCAGCAATTAATTCCATTTGCAGTTCTCGCGACGTTCTCAGGAATAGCCCCATCACCTCCTTCAAAACTCCAGTGCCAGCTGCTTAGGCCCTGTCCTCAGAGGGCCATGTTTCAGCTCTGTAGTGCCATTGATCCAGTTTCTAAGTTTTAGTAATTAAACCTCTTTCCTTTGCTTCATCAGCAGAAATATCGGTGGTCGATGCTTTCTGCATGGTATTTGATCTTCCTGTTATTGTCTTTTCATCTCTTTAATACCTAATAGTCCTTTGTATTATTGTTTTTTCCATTAAAAATACTGACAGGGCTTCTGTTTCCTGGCTACCGGATCCTAACTAATATGGTAGGAATTTGTTCCTAGCAAGTTAAAATCAGATAAACATTTTGCATGTACCTTTTAAAATTGGCAAGCAAGTGCTTCAATAGACCGGCAAGGCCAAAGTATGTGTGAATTTAAAATTTTGATAACTACTGATACTGTCTTCCGAAGAGACTGTACTAATTTCTAGTCCTACCATCAGTGCTTGCAAACGTCTATTTTACAGCATTTCTACTGATATCATGTATTATAAAACAAACGTTTGTCAATAAATTAATTGAAAACAATGTTAACTTCTCTTTAAGTTAATTTTTCTTAGAGAGGTTTAGAATCTTTTCACATATTTTTGGCAACTTGTAGTTATGTGAATAGCTGTTCATGTCCCTTGCTCATTCACTGAGGTTTGTTTTTCCTTTTATTTAAAACAACTCTTTGTTTATAAAAGAAATGAGCCCTTCAGCTTGTGCTTTACAAATATTTTTCTCAGTTTGCATTTTTTTTTGTCTTTATGATTTTTGTGTCTGACAAAGATTTTGGAATGTTTGTGTAGTTTTGCCCTCTGTTATTGATGCTTGCTTAGAATGTCATTTTTCATATCAAGATTTAAACATATTTCCTCCATGCTTTCTCTTAGTTTTTGTATAGTTTTATTTTTCAGTGTTAAACTTGTTAAATATTTGGTGCATTTAAAAATAATTTTGAATACATTTATTTTAGAATAGTGATGTAAGGCTACAACATAATATTTTTCCAAGTGATCAACCAACTATTCTAACACCATTTGTTGAGTAATTCTTATCTACTAATCTAAAATGCTAGTTTTTATTAAATGCTAAATTTTTGCAGGTATTCTGGTTCTATATCTGGAGTATATTATTTACCTTTGACACTAATCTCTTGTTTTCTCTCATCTATTTATGCATTCATGTTGAACTGTTATACTTTTGAAGCCTTATATTTCAATACCTGGTAAGATTAATCTTTACTGTTTACTCTTTTTTAAAAGACATTTTTCTGGCTATTCTTCCATTTTTATTTTCCTTTGTGAACTTTAGAACTATCTGGGCTTCTTCAACAAATAAACATTTTGGTATTTTAACTGGAAAAAATGTGCTAAATTTAAAATTAACTTAAGGAGAACAGACATATTTATGGTATTGAGTTTTTCTACTCAGGAACTGGTATCTTTATTCAACCTTTCTACTTCCAAGTTATGTAGGGGTCCATTTATGACACTCAATAAAACTTATTCTTGGGCATTTAAGTTTTTCCTTTTTATTATAAAGATCTTTTTCTCATTATGTTTTCTAACTATAAAAGTCATACAAAGAAGCTACTGAATTAAAAAAATAAAATAAAAAATTGAAGCCACAATTTTACAGAAATGCTGTAAATTCAACATAAAGAAATATATTTTCCCAGAGCCATCTGACACTCCATCATCCTTAAATATTTTCGTGTGTATTTGTTAAAAACAAGGACATTCTCTTATTATGTAATCACAGTACATTCATCACAACCAGGAACCTAACACAGATAAATTACTATAGTCTAATCTTTGGACCACATTCAAATTTAGCCAAGTGTTCTTATAATCTTCTGTAAGTAAAGGATTCAATTTAAAATCTCACATTGCACTTCACTGTCTTGTCTCTTTGATCTCCTTTAGTCGGGAATGGTTTCTAAGTTTTCCTTGCATTTCGTGACCTTGATGCTGAGAGTTTACAAACCATTATTAGTGGGTTATGATTCAGTTCGATTTGTCTGATATTTCCTTGTGATGATTTGTCTGATATTTCCTTGTGATTAGATTCAAGTCATATCTTTGGCAGGAATGTCACAGAAGTGATTCTGTGTTCTTCCATTTTGCCAGGTGGTGCCTAATTTCACTTTAATCAGTTGATTACAGTATACAGAGAGAGCTTTGCTGTACATTTGCTCTTTCCTTTTTTGTCATTAATAAGTATTTTGTCAAAAAGTATTTTGAAAGTATATAAATATTCTATTTCTTCTCAAATATTTAATCAATTAATCATTGTAAAATTATGATTTCCTTGTTTATTCAAAAGGGCTTCCCTGGTGGCTCAGGGATAAAGAATCCACCTGCCAAGCAGGAGATGTGGGTTCGATTCCTGGGTCGGGAAGATCCCCTGGAGAAGGAAATGGCAACCCTCTCCAGTATTCTTGCCTGGGAAACCCCACGGACAGAGGAGCTTGGTGGTGTATAGTCCACGGTGCCACAAAAGAGTGGGACATGATTCAGTGACTAAACAATAACAGCAACGGTTTATTCAAAGTGTTTTGATGAATCACTATCGTTATATATTTTGATGCCTAAATCGTTTAATTGTTCAGCCTGGCCACTGGGAATGCTGTTAGGTTGTTAAGCGTTTCTTTACTTTCTAGAGCAGGAAGATTTTTTCAGGCTCCCCTTGTGCTTTTACCCACCTGAGCCCACAGATCAGCCATTTTCCCCCAAAGCCCTAGTTCATTTTAATGCAGACTTGGACTTAAAAATCAATATGTGGGTATTAAGTGTGTTCCTTGATGTTAGCGTTCTGCTGCTCCCAGCCCCTCTCAGTGCACAGATGTAAGGAACTAGATTTTACAGTTATTTTTGTTTGCGTATCAGTTCATTTCTAATAATTAATCACCATCTCTGTTTATATTTTGCTTACATATCAATTTATTTCTATTGAACCAGTGAGTGAGTTTACACTAAGTGGTTCCAAGTCCAACGCAACTCTCTAGTCATTTTGGTCTTCTCCTCCTATAAGCCTCTTCTCTCAAGTATGAAACCGTGCTCCTATTAATCCAAACGCCTTTGACCAGTTCCCCTGTATGTGGCCCATTTTTCATACCCCTCCCCCTCTCCTCTGGAGAAGGCAATGGCGCCCCACTCCAGTACTCTTGCCTGGACAATCCCATGGATGGAGGAGCCTGGTGGGCTGCAGTCCATGGGGTCGTGACATGACTGAGTGACTTCCCTTTCCCTTTTCACTTTCATGCATTGGAGAAGGAACTGGCAACCCACTCCAGGGCTCTTGCCTGGAGAATCCCAGGGACGGCAGAGCCTGGTGGGCTGCCGTCTATGGGGTCGCACAGAGTCGGACACGACTGAAGTGACTGAGCAGCAGCAGCCCCTCTCCTCATCCCCACTGAGGGTCCTACACCCAACCCTGGCACATCCTGTCCCCTCCCATTTCCCACTTTTGTTCTCCTGACCCCTCTCGGCCTCTGATACTCTTCCCAGGCCCACCCCATGTGTGGGTGCCCACCACCCTGGTATTGTACACTGGGACACCCTATCTTCACCCCACACCTACAGCTGGAATTGACGCCTACCTTTTTCTACTCTTTCAGCAGATTTGGGACTCATTGGTTCAGAGGAAAGTAAAAGCTATTGAATATCGAGTTACTTATAATCAGCCACTTAAACTGATACCCTAAGGGATTTCCCGTCTATGAAATTCTGTTTTCTACTTCTATAATTGCATATTATCAAACAATTTTGTCTCTTCTTTTCAATCTTTTTTTTTTTTTAACAGGCATACCTTGTTTTATTATGTGTTGTAGATAATGCATGTTTTACAAAATGGAACTTTTGGCAGCCTTGTGTTAACTAAGTCTATTGGTACCATTTTTCTTTTTAAAGAATTTGTTTATTTTAATTGGAAGATAATTACAATATTGTGTTGGTTTTGTCATAGGTCAACATGAATCGGCCACAGGTGTACATGTGTCCCCCCACCTGCCTCCCCACCCTATACAGGGTTGTCCCAGTGCACTGGCTTTGGGTGACCTGCTTCATACATCAAACTTGTATCTGGCCATCGATTTTACATAGGGTAATATATGTATTTCAATGCTACTCTTTCAAATCATCCCACCCTCAAATTGGCATCATTTTTCTAACAGCATTTGTTCACTTCTTGTCTCTGTGTTATATTTTAGTATTTCTTACTGTTTTTCAAACCTTTTCACTATTACTGTCATATTTGTTATAGTGATCTCTGTTATCTTTTTTGTCTCTTTTTCCCGAATTTTTATAACTTGCATATTTATTTTATCAAATCGTGTTTCTTGAAACTTGCAGACATCAATGTTTGTGTCCTGTTCCTCAATTTATGCTGTTGCTTCTAGCGTTTCAACGTTAAACATGACGTTGTCTTTTGGTTTGATATATTCATCAAGTTAAGAACCTTTTTTTAACTTAAATTATTTAGAAAACAGTATTGAATTTTATTGACGATTTCTACATCTGTTCAAGTTATGACTTTTTAAATGTTCACTGGCGGTAAATTTTATCGTTGTAACTTGAAGTTTCTTCAAATTACTAAGATAATCTTACATTTTTGTGGGTATGATTATGTTAATATGCTTCTGGACTTAATAAAGTTATTCACTTTTATTTATATATGAGATCAGTATCTGTTTTTACTTTTCACACTGTCATCACACTTGGGTATCATTGCTTTACTTGCTTCATCAAAGAAATTTGGAAGGTTTCTTTTTCTGTGTTCTGAAACACTTTACTAACATTAGAGTTATTTCTCCTATAAAATTTTGATGGAATTCACTGTGATAACACCTTGCTTTGATAATTTGTGTGTGTGTGTATGTGTGTAAGAGAGAAAGAAACTGAACTGTAAGGTTACTTTCTACTTCTTTCAAGGCAAATTATTTATTTAGGTTTTCTCTCCCTTCTAGGGCCAATTTAGGAATATACATTTTCCTGAAAACTCACTCCATTTTAAATCAGAATTTTAATTATTTTGCATGTAGTTATAAAAAATATATTATCTTTATGATATTTCAAGTTAATTACACCCCAATTATCTTTCTGACATTGACTTATGATATTTTTTCCTTGTTTAGATAAGTCAGTAGTTTAGTTTTTCCCTTTAAAGAACAAGCCCTTGAATTTGCTTACTTTTCAACAGTTTTTTCTGTTTTATAAGTTCATTTATTTCTACTTTCTTATTTTCTCTCTTCCATTTCTCTTATTATTTTAATTTTCTTTTTCTAACTTCTTGAGTAGAATGCTTAATTCTTTTTCCTTTACTGTAATATACATATTTAGGGGAGTGTATTGTCCCCAGAGAAAGATTAATTACATCCTATTGGTTCATGAAAGCATTCACTATTTTTCCTTTCTTGATATTTTATAATTTCAGTTTTAAAATGCTCTTTGATTTAAGGAATAAATTTGACATATGATTAATATATCTCATTAACTATCTAAAGTAATTATATCCTCAGTGATTCAATTTCCACTTAATTTTTGAGTTAGAAAGGAAAAGAACTTACTGTGGAAGTTATTTTCTCTCCTGAGTTTTTCTTTCCAGTTTGCTTTTTTTAAACAATTTTTAAAATTGAGGTATAGCTAATCTGTTAACACAAAAGCTGAAACTTTTGATTGATAAATTTTAGTGCCATTTAGTTTGGAAAACATGTAATAGTAAGGCTCTATATGTAAACTTATATTTCTTGATTCATTAACTTTAGACAATGGATATTGACAATTTAGTACAAAATGAGAAAACTTTCTTCATATCTTAGTTTGATTATTAATGTCTAAGTCTTTGGCTAAATTCATACCTTCAAATATTATTAGCACATGTCCATTAGTTTTAAATATTCTTTAGTCTGTAACTACTTTCTGTTGTATGCAGAAATTTATACAAATGTATTTTATACTTTTGCTTCTCTGATGAAACTTCCAATTTGTTACTCATTATTTACACTTTCTCCACTAGAATCTAAGGAGAATCTAAAATTTGTACTAAGGTTTAAGGATTTACTTACCCTTTGTTAGAATGTGTGCTGGCTAAGTTGGTTCAGTTGTGACTCTTTGCGACCCTATGGATGGTAGCTCACCTGGCTCCTCTGCCCATGTGATTCCCCAAGTGAGAATCCTGGAGTGGGTTGCCATGCCCCACTCCGGGGGATCTTCCTGACCCAGGAATCGAACTCACAACTCTTACTTCTCCTGCACTGGCAGGCAGGTTCTTTACCACCACTGCCGCCTGGGAAGCCCCTTTATTAGTACAGTCCACACCATTTAAGCCTTAGTTGTATGTCTAGCAAATTGAATTTTTCAGAGAGCTCATGGTACATTATATTCTCTGAAGTTTTTGTTTGTTACCCTTATATTTATTGGAGAGTAAAGCTCAAGAGTCACATTTTTTCCCTGTTTGTCAGGGAAAAAATTGTCTTACTGTTTGCCAGGACTTTGCTGCAGGGAAGACTAAGGCCAAACTGAGTTTTGACTCTTGTAGGAGACGCTTCCTCTTTTGGCTGGGTGCTAAAATAATTGTCTACCTTTGAAACAGCAGTGTTTAGTTACTAACCTAGTGCATCTAAAATATCTCATCTCTTTGTAGATCGTGAACTATGCTTTCTCTTTCCCATTCTGGGTCATGGTATTTACTTCTTCAGATTCAGGTCTTTGTATGAGAAAAATGTTCTTGTGTTATATATTTGATCATTGCCCCCTCCTCCCCCACTCCCGCCCTACCATTGTTACTATTTCCTTCTCCATGAATAGTTTTCATATGTAGTGTCTCCTATCTTCATTTATCACTTTCTCCTTTTATTTCTCTATTTATTTTAACTTCTATGTTCTAGAACCATATTTTCTTAATATTCTATTGACATTTTTGCTCTTTCTAATATGGATTTTGTTATAATTATTTTTCTTTCCTTTCCTGAATATAACCTGTTCATTTGTAATTTATTTCTATTGTTTTATTTATACTTAATGCCTTTTAGATAATTTTTCTTTCATCAAGAGTGTGGGAATTTCTTCCCATTTCCTGATTATTACATCTTCTAATGCATATTATTTTTATATTTTTGAAGGTGGATTACTTGCAAGAAAAATAAATGAACTAGGATAGCAGACTGATGGAATTTTCTTATATGTTAACTGTGAACACTTTCTCGTCAAGTCTGTTCTGTACTCTTCCCTAAATTGTTTATCTCTAATCTGTGCTGTCATAATTCATATTCCAAAGGTTTCTTGGTAGAGATTTCTCTATTTCTCTTTAATGACTGAGATCGGCTGCTTCTGTAATTGTCACCTAACATTTGCCCTCTATTTTACCATTACAACAACCTGACTCTTAAAAAATATATAAGTCCAGGTGGAGTTCTTGTTGGCCCTACATTTTATGCATATCATGGGCTTAGCGTTCTTCAGAATGTGTCCAGTCTCGAGAACTTCCCATTCCAGGTAAGAGTTAATTGGTTGTAACCTCCAGGACCCTACAACCTTTTCTTGGAGAACTCTGCTTGTTTGCTCAAACAGGAGAATTATGCATATGCTTGCTTCTTCTAAGGTTCATTGAAATCACATCATTTGGCTGATATTCTTCAAAGTTCATAGGAAGGAAATGGGCTTAATCCTCATTTTAATGAAGATCAAAATATTTTCTCCTTTGTATACTTTTTTACTTAGTGAGCTCTTTGCCATGGTGAATAGCTTTTTAATGCCAAAAATGATATTTCCATAATCTTTGATCTTATGTAGAAAAGAAGGTAAAATTTTCATGTATAATACCCTATAAGGGACAGAGTTGTTTCATTTGTTTATCTATTAGCTTTTGGTGGGTATTCTTTGCCATGTTCTTTAAACAAAGCTTTATATTAATTATCTATTTCTGCCTTCATTGATTTTCCTTGATTTATTTTCCTTGCATACAACTGGCCCTTGTCTGAAATATAGAACAATGTTCTTATTTATCCATAATAATTTACCAAACAATATTTATTTAAATTCAAGCATTGTGATAAGTTCCAGTGTTTCATATGTGAGTGAAGAATGGATCCTACCTTTAGGAGACAGCGATAAATCGAAAGAAACATTAAGTACAATTGAAAAAATCATAACAAAGGATGATGCTTGCTCCACTGCAACTATTTTCAGGTTTAGTAAAACTGCTTTTTCCTAGTGATGAGAAGTTTAAATGTCACAGACAAATTAACTTTTGGGGTGGATCTAAACGGAGGGATAAGTTTTCTTTAAGTTGAGAAAGAACCAAAGAGAATATCATGTTGAAAACACTAAACATGTTCATGGAAGAGATAGAAAATATGTTATCGAAACCTGGGGGGCAAGGGAGATGAACATGGTGGTGGTATCTAATGAAGTTCAGTGAGGAAAATTTATGATTATAAAAGGCATTGTATTCCATACAAATTATGTGAGCACCATTGGAATTTTCTTCTCTTTTCTTTTTTGTGGCCACACTGTGTGGCTTATGGGATGTTAGTTCCACCAGGGATCAAACTCACGCCCAGTGGAAATGTGGAGTCTTAACCACTGGGCTGCCAGGGAAGTCCCTACCATTGGAATTTTAGAAAGTACTGTGACACTAGCAGGAAGGATGGGTTGGAAGGGAAGAGACTGGAGTCAGGGAGACTAGGGAGATTAGTCAGGGAGACCAGCACAGATGAGACGTTAAGAGGGTCCGAAACCCGATTCCGACTTGTTGCCTGCATGGGAGAGGCACTTCTTCACAGCGGCCATATTTGGCGGCTACATCATTAGGACTGGAGTAGACATGTTTGAAAAATACTTTAGAGTACGTTTCAAAAGAGGCAGACTGACGGGTCTCATAACACATTGGACCTGAAAGGGAAACAAAAGAATAGGACCCCAAGTTGATGATAGTTATGGAAAATAACAGGGTTTTCTTAACCCAGGTGGAGAACTGAGGAAGAGGATCAGGCTTTCGAGGGAAAGAAGTATGACAGGAATTACCACTGAAGTTTTTGCTATCTTGAGTTTGATTTTCCTGGGTGACGTTCACATGAATATCAGTAGAGTGAAGGTTAGAGTTCTGGGCTAGAGAGTTTGGGGTGAGGATCTGAAGTGTATGTGTCCTAGTGGGGATGTGAGTGCTGATAAGGTCATGCAAGGAGAGGGTCTAAACTGAGAAGAGACGAGAGGGACACTGAGAATGGATTGGTGGACAGCATGCTCAAAGGAGGAAGAAGGGAGTTTGTTGAGCAGTCTAATAAGGAAGAGGCAAGCCAGGAAGGCATGCTGTCCCAGAGGTCTCACGGGCAGAAATTCACCAGCGTCAAGTGTCAAATGTAGGATGAAGACCGAAAAGAAGTTACTGGGCTGGAAACTACAGGATTTCCTACAATTTTTAATAGAGACAATTTTTAGTAAATAATGAAGGTGGAAAATAAATTTTAGTGAGTGGAAAAGCGAATGTGAGTTGAGGCCATAAAGAAGTAGATGATTACATTCATCAAGATTTAACTGGAAGCTGTGCCAATAATTTGTTGTATAACATTCCCCTCATTTTTCCCTCTTCAGTTAATACATGTTTATTTTAACATCTTAATTGCTTAGACAAGGGGCAGGAACAACATAGGCCCACTTGTATAATTGTCCATGTTGGTATGCCAACTTTTATTTTTAGAAGCCCTTCCTCGGGCACTATTTCTTTGCCTTTTGATGGTTTATTTAATTGAAAATTTTCAAGTGCCTATGTTTATTGAATATTATTTGAAGAAGAATTAACTTTGGGATTTTAGAAAACAACAGTTAGTTGAAGGGAAAAGAATAAACACATTGTTAACCGCTGACATAGTGAAAGGTTGCTGCTAGGAGCCGCAAGCAATGCCTGCGTTCACGGCCTCCAGAGGAAACGGATTCAGGCTGGGGCTTGATCCCATAGAGCTTTTTGTTTAGCAAAGTTTTATTAAAGTATCAAAGAGATAGTGGAAACTTCTGACAGAGACATCAGAAGGAGACAGAAAGAGTGCTCCTTTGCCAGTTTTTAGCGAGGACTTATGTACCTATGAGCAAGCTGCTAATTAGAGAAAGGAAACTCCTCAGAACTGACAGACTGGCAGCAGGCCCCTCTCCCACAACACGCATTTTGAGACAGCACTGGCACAAGGTGAGTCACCCCGGGCCATAAAACAGTGGACAGGAATCTGAGAGAAAGGCAGATTTCTAAGCAAAATTAGCATGTCTTAAGAAAGACATTTCCATGAGAAGAACTGCATTGGTTAGCTCAAGGTTTGTGATAAAGTTAAGTTCCATGGAACCAGGTGGTGCTATAACAACACAGAATTAAAAGAAACCTCCTTTAATTTTGCATAGAGAAGGGAAAAATAAGCTGCCACTTGCAGTTTATTCCCTCCTGTCTCTTGGGGACTGCTGGCCTCCCTACCCAGGCTGTTAACACGCTCAACAGGTGTGTCTCAGTTCAGGCAGTTCAGGCGCTCAGTCGTGTCTGACTCTCTGTGACCCCATGGACTGCAGCACGCCAGGCTGCCCTGTCCATCGCCAGCTCCTGAAACCCACCCAAACTCATGTCCGCTGAGTCAGTGATGCCATCCAACCATCTCGTCCTCTGTTGTCCCCTTCTCCTCCTGCATTTATTCTCTATTATTACACAAATTTAGACTTATTTATTAATAGAAACATAGAACTGGATCAACTATCCAAGTATATACAGAGAATAAGTTACACTTGTAATCTCTGATGGATATTTTCCTTTCTCCCACCTTACTCCTTGTTCTCTACTTTAGTCCTATGCTAGAATTCACTCCTGCATATTAGTATAAGAATTTCTATTCTTACTAAAAGTTTACTGATAATGTTTCTATTACTACTGCTACTTAACCATTTGTACTCTGAATTCTGTATTAAGCAAATTTCTACTTATCACTGGATTCATCATTAGAGTATGCTACAGTTAATTACTTTGAAGCAGTATGTTTTGTAGGCTTCCCAGGTGGTGCTAATGGTAAAGGACCCGCCTGCCAAGGCAGAAGATATAAACTAGGGGGGCTTAGATCCCCCGGAGAAGGCAATGACAACCCACGCTAGTACTCTTGCCTGGAGAATCTGATGGACAGAGGAGCCTGGAGGCTATGGTCCATAGAGCTGCAGAGTCAGACACAACTGAAGTGACTTGGCATGCATGCATACTCTGACATTTTTGCATGGTGCTGTCACATTTTCTCTTTGGCTCCACTGTCTGTCTCCTTTACCTTGCCCTACAAGCCACTCGGATGAGTTCAGTCTCCTAGTAAGTAGTGGTTATGCATTTACAATATTGTTAAGCCTTCTCTTATTCTACCACTTCCTCTTTGCTTTATGCAAAAGATATTTATCTATTATACTTTTAAAGGAAAGGTTGTTGGAGAAAAATAATTCAGTCTTCAGTTCAGTTCAGTTCATTTGCTCAGTTGTATCTGACTCTTTGTGTCCCCATGGACTGCAGCACACCAGGCCTTCTTGTCCATCACCAACTCCTGGAACCAGTCTGTTGTTCCATGTTCAGTTCTAACTGCTGCTCCCTGGCCTGCATACAGATTTCTCAAGAGGCAGGTCCGGTGGTCTGGTATTCCCATCTCTTTCAGAATTTTCCACAGTTTGTTGTGAGCTTCACAGTCAAAGGCTTTGGCATAGTCAATAAAGCAGAAATAGATGTTTTTCTAGAACTCCCTTGCTTTTTCAAAAACCCAGCAGATGTTGGCAATTTGATCTCTGGTTCCTCTGCCTTTTCTAAAACCAGCTTGAACATCTGGGAGTTCACGGTTCACGTATTGTTGAATTTATTCTTATTACTCACAAAATTTATTTTTATATTTTAACATATCTGTATAACACCCATCACAAACAAACTTAATTCACCATACTACACAAATATAAAATATATATCTATCCCTCAAGAAAGACATGTAAACAAAAGATCATCAATGTGTCACTCAGATCAAACTCCAGATTTTATTATTATTTCAATAATATATAGTGGGCTATATATATATATATAATCAAGAAAGATATATATGGGCTTCCCTGGTGGCTCAGATGGTAAAGAATCTGCCCGCAATGCAGGAGACCTGAGTTCAATCCCTGGGTCAGGAAGATTCCCTGGAGAAGGGAATGGTTACCCACCGTAGTATTGCTGCCTGGAGAATCCCATGGACAGAGGAGCCTGGCGGGCTACAGTCCACGGGATACCAAAGAGTTGGACAAGATGGAGCACATTTAGTTTTTCTATTTCAATAATATTCAGTGGACCTTTTATATATATATATATATATCATTAAAGATATGCTCAGTCGTTCAGTCATGTCTGACTCTGCAACCCCAGGGACTGCAGCCTTACCAGGCTCCTCTG
The DNA here is from genome assembly GCA_007570785.1 of Antilocapra americana. Classification (NCBI taxonomy): domain Eukaryota; kingdom Metazoa; phylum Chordata; class Mammalia; order Artiodactyla; family Antilocapridae; genus Antilocapra; species Antilocapra americana. The sequence continues at coordinate 6,079,652 of ML661888.1, read as the reverse complement.
TCCGTAGAATTTTCCAGGCAGGGATACTGGAGTGGGTTGCCGTTTCCTTCCGCACGGTAAAAATATAGATATAGATACTTGTTTTTAATTTCACCATGAATTTCAAGTTTAAATTCTTTATAACCATTCATTTATATCAGCCAATAATCTGCTTTCAAACTTACTCTGGTCAAAATACTTTATTTTATCCCCAATGTAGGGTTAAGCCTCTTCTACATCTGCCTAAAGCCCAGATAAGACACATTAATGAAGAGAAAAAAGACTGGAAAATAATATAAGCTTAGTCCTCTTTATACTGTCCAAGCCTTATCCTTCTATTAAATTTCATCACCAGAAATGCTCAACTTTATAATTTCATGGTAAAGTCTTTTGGTTTTTTCCTTTATAATGAAACTGCACGAAAGACCAGATCTAGTATATTGTTCAGTGGCATATACGTAAAACCTTTGTGACAAATACCTCTTGAAAATGAGGCTTCCCTTGTAGCTCAGTCAGTAAAGAATCTGCCTGCAGTGCAGGAGACCTGGGTTGATTCCCGGAGCAGGAAGACCCCCTGGAGAAGGCAATGGCAACCCACTGCAGTGCTCTTGCCTGGAGACTCCCGTGGACAGAGGAGCCCGGCGGGCTGCAGCCCACCGTGTGGCAGCATTCGGACCCGACTGAGGGGCTAAACCACCCACACATTGCTCAGTGGCCTTTATGTAAAACCTCTGTGACGCAAACCTCTTGGAAATGAGGATCAGTGGAGACAGTTTTTGGTGAATTGTGAAGTATCTTTCCAGGCTGTGAGTGCTGTTTAGCCTTTCCTGGCTTTTTGAGTTTACTGGGCTGTGCCAAGCCCTGTGCAAAGCTGTACCTTCAGATGGTGAGCTTTCCTCAGGCAAGGTGAACTTTCAGCTTTTCTGGTCTTTACTGGCAACTCATGGTCTGATAATATCTGTCCTATGGATTTTATATTTTTGCTTTACCTGAAAGATGAATATATTTACTTTTTCAAAGCCCCTTTCAAAGTCAGAGTTTCTCAAACCTTGTCCTTTCCCCAGATCTCTATGGCACCATCCTCCTTTATGTCCACCAGGGCTATTTCTGACCCTGTTTTTATACTCAGTTAGGAAAATGGACTAAGTCAGTACTTAGTGTAAGTCTCTTTTCTTAACCCATGTATATAAATCTACTATAAGATTTTATATAATGTCATATAATAGAAATATTACTATACTAAAAGTATTTTGATATAATTTAATTGTAACTAGATTCATTTAAGATAATCATTCCATATAATGCTAAAGTGAAATTAGGTAATTTTTCCTTAAGTTTTAACTGAGTAATTTAAGTAAGGAGATACCTAAAACATAGAATTTTCATTTATTAAATGGTGATGGTTTATGTGGTAGGTAGCAGCCAGTTTTTTGTTTAAATTTTACTAATCTCAAGTTTGTATTTATAAAGTGGTTATTGGTTGTTGATTCATTTTTAGATCACAAAAGGCTTAAAACATTTTTGAAATTTTATGATTCAGTAACCTGGCATTAACATGGATACATTTGTTGAGATTCGGTCAATGAATACATTTTGACAAAGGGTTAGAAATGCATTAGGCCGCTGATTTTCTCAGTACCTGTTCACTAAGAGAAGGAGCAATGTGCACCTTGGTATTTATTACTGCTTTCCATTTCCGACAGCATGCGTTCTCCCAGGATGTGGAGAGGACCTGTTCTTTGAGAGCCCATCTTTGTAATGACGGTTCTCATCCATATCCTATCTTCCTTTTCATCTCCTTTGAGAGATGTCAGTTCTTTCTGGCACTGAAGGGGAATCACAGTTAGTTTGCTTCTCGGCCTATGATTACTGTCTTTCTGCTTGTAAGGGAGTGTGTGTGATTTGCTTACACTTGAACTTCAGAAGGAATTGCAAACTGAATCCAGACCCTGGAAGATGATCTGTAGAGCTCTGATGAGGAGCTAGCCAACGATGGGGCCCTGCATAGGAATGAACAAAAATGACTAGTATTTCAGAGATAGACAGGGTGATAAAGAGGGAGAGAGACCTCAAGAAAACTGTTCTTTGAATTTTCATGTCTGGAGTTCTGGAACCACTTCATGTTCGAAAGGCATAGGATAAAGATTCTGAAAGGCTTACTTCCAGAGAAGTGACATTATATAAACATTCCATTTACTGGAATTAAACACATAAAATATGCCAGACTAAATCTGACATAAATGAAAAACATTAAATTCTTTACTCTTTTTAATCACCCTATGCAATTCTGCTTGTGTATCAAATAAAGGCTGGCAATATCTCATTTTCATAGTCACTGAATTCCTTTACTGTGATGAATGTTTGCAATTAAACTCTATTTGCAAATTTGGTTGATAAGGTTACAGAAAATTACTTACATTTTTAATTGATTTTTTTTTTTAAATTTTGCAGGCTTGAAAAAATCTAGGAGCATTGATTATGGTCAGTTGAATGCATTATGCCACATGAGAGGAATACAATACAGGTAGGTTATCATGCCTTCCTTTTCCTGTCGCTCAAATGAATATGAATATGTTTGTTCCATGGATAAAGTATAGTAATAAACCATTGTTGACTCTCAGAGGTACCTGATTTATCACACAGATAAAAATATATGAAAACTTGGAGGCTATTTCTCCAGACTAAAGGGGCAGAATATATACGTCATATTTTAAGGAAACAGTTCAGTGTGAAGCGCACATAACTCATCCCTAGCTGGACCCTTTCTAGTGCTCAAAAAGCATCATAAGAGAAAAGAGCTTCGAATGGTTGAAAACACAAATCCTGAGTGAAATAAGTGCTTTAGCAGTGCCTAGGAGATGCCTAGTTGAAATATATTCGACCCAAAGAGCTAAAAGATATTGGTTTAAAGCTCAGGATACCTAAGATATGCAATACTTGAAGATACAATTTTTTAAAAATCTATTTTCTTGTCAACTCCTTTTCCCAAGTTGGATTTTTAAAATTAGAAAACTAGCTAGTTTCTTTCCTATCCATCAGTGTCTATCTATCCTCCTTCTTTTCTTCACTAGGAGAGGCCCTTGCCTCATCTTAAGCCATATCCTCTTAACCATTTCAAATTATTTACATTTTCATTGATATAAATTATTTACATAATTATCTACAAATTATTACACAATTATTTACA
>ML661888.1:5857330-6076476 GCA_007570785.1 Antilocapra americana | reverse complement strand
CAAATTATTACACAATTATTTACATCTTCATTGATGTAAATTATTTATATAATCATTACATAATTATTTACAAATTATTACATAATTATTTACAAATTATTTACATTTTACATCTCTCTACTCGTCTTTTCTTGGAGAAAGAGAGGACGCTATGCTTTTTTTTAAAAAATTTTTTCCAAAGCTTACATTTTTACTATGCCTTCCTGTCCCTTTTGTACACGTGGCATATTTTGCCATAGGGTAAAGAATTAAATAAACTTACTCTGGAGTCAGGCAAGTCACCTGGTTTTAATCCTGGCTCAGCCACTTCCCAGCTGTGTGGCCTTGGACTGGTTACATAATTTCTTTTTACCTCAGTTTTCTCATTAGTAAAATGGAGATAATAGTCATATCCATTTCAAAGAATTATTAGGATGCTTAAATGAGCTAATGTATATGTAAAGAGTATCTGGCACATGGTAAGAGCTATATAAGTATTGTTACTGTTGTTATTTAATAAAAATAGCTCACCCAGGCTTTTGCCTGTTGAATTGATATGCTGCTCCCCCCACCCATTTTTTTTCACGTAGAAGATTTTATGTGAGGCTTTTGGAGCAGAACACTTCCTTTACCGTTATTTTCCTTTTGCTTTCTAGGCCAGATATTTTATTTTAAAATTTATTTCTAGATTCCACCTCCTTACCCTTGAGGAATCATAATAAGAGAGATTAAATCATCTAGATCTGGGTCTGCCAAAGAATCCAGTCTACAAAAATTTGACCAACCTCATCTTTCTGGATTGAGAATCCCTTCCAGGCAGTGTTCCCTCGTCAGACAATCCTCTCGCCCAGGCGCAGTGTGGTGGTCTGCCTTACTTCCCTCTGTTTAGTCTCATGTTTACTGTGCCTTCTCTCAGACACCGTCTGAGGATGCTCAGTCACGTCTGACTCTTTGTGGCCTTTTATCCTGTAGCCCATTAGGCTCCTCTGACCATAGAATGTTTCAGGCAACGATACAGGAGCGGGTTGTCATTGCCCCCTCCAGGGCATCTTGCCAACCCAGGGACTGAACTTGCCTCTCCTGCAGATTCTCTACCTCTGAGTCATCAGGGAAGCCCTCCTCTTTCACACTAGCTCCCCTGAATTTCTTGGATGTTTTCTTTTGCAAACACCAGGGGCCTGGAAAGGGGCACATTTTAGGGGAGCTATGTATAGGTTTGGGCTTACTCTTTTAGAAAACATTTTGTTGTTGCTCTTCAGTCATTAAGTTGTGTCTGACCCTTTGTGACCCCAGGGGCTGCAGCACGTGGGTTCCTCTGTCCTCCACTATCCCCCAGAGTTTGCTCAGATTCGTGTCCATTGATTTGGTGATGCTATCTAACCATTTCATCCTCTGCCACCTCATCTGCTTTTGCCTTCAATCTTTCCCAGCATCAGGGTCTTTCCAGTGAGGTGGCTCTTCGCATCAGGTGGCCAAAGTATTGGAGCTTCAGCTTCTGCTGCAGTCCTTCCTATGAATACTCAGGGTTGATTTCCTTTCGGGTTGACTGATTTGATCTCTTTGCAATCCAAGAGAGGGACTCTCAAGCATCTTTTCCAAGGGAGGGACTCTCAAGAATCTTCTCCAACACCATAATTTGAAAGCATCAATTCTTTGGCGTTCAGCTTTCTTTATGGCTTAACTCTCACATCTGCGTGTGACTACTGAAAAACCATAGCTTGACTATACAGACCTTTGTCAGCAAAGTGATGTCTGCTTTTTAATACACCAACTAGTTTTGTCACAGCTTTTCTTCCAAGGAGCAAGCATCTTTTAATTTCATGGCTGCAGTCACCTTCACAAAATTAGATATGAAAATAAGTATTTAAAATGAGAAAATAAGCTACAACAAATTAATGAAGACTTAGCCTTCAGGTTCCTTTTCCTTCATGAGATTTCTTAAGGCAATTTATCCAAAATGCATACGTAGAAATGACTTAAGTCTTTCAGAGAGATTTAAGAAAAATTTGCTCTTCCATATTTGTTTCATATGTATTACATATTTAAAATGACCAATGAAATATACTTTTCCCCCGTAATAAAAACAGAAAGCCTGACAATTAACTGACCCAAGGATTAAATTTTTCTTACACATGTAAACTATGAAAGATCTTAGTTTTTGGAGTCTACTACTCTCCGGTTGCAATGCATGAGCATAGAGGCTTCTCACTGAGGTGGCTTCTCTTGCTCAGACCAGTAGCTCTTGGGTGCACGGGCTTCGGTGGTGGTGGCTCCCGGGCTCTAGAACACAAGCTCAGAAGTTGTGGTGCGTGGGCTTAGCTGCTCTGCAGCATGTGGGATCGTCTTGGACCAGGGTTCATACTTTTGTCTCCTGCATCAGCAGGCAGATTCTTTACCACTGAGCCACTAGGGAAGCTCAGGTCTTTGTTTTGATATCATACCATATATACGTGTTATACCATACATATACACATATACATCGTGGGTTGGCCAAAAGGGAGGTTTGCTTTTTCTGTAAGATGAGTCTAGTAGTGCTCGTTATTTTTAACTTCATTTGAAATAATTTTGTTAGATTGTAATGTGATAGCTGTCATATTAGTGTGCATTTAAAAAAAGAAACATCAGAATTGGTGAATTTTTGTGTAGCCATTCTAAGATTGAAGGTGGAAGGAAAAATGTAACATTTTCAGCGTAATATGCTTGATTATTTCAGGAAAAGTAAAAGCACAACCGAAAAACACTAAAAATATTTGTACAGTGTATATAGAAGCTGCTGAGACTGATCGAATGTGTCAAAAGTGGTTTGTGAAGTTTCACATTGAAGATTTCTCGATGGATGATGATCCATGATTGGGTAGACAAACTGAAGTCGATAGTGACCAAATGGAGACATTAATTGAGAACCAAGCATTGAAAATCTGTACCAGCTTGGTTATGTTAATCGCTTTGATGTTTGAATTCCACATAAGTTAAGTGAAAAAACCTTCTTGACCGTATTTCCACATGAGATTCCTTACTTAAACATAGTAAAAATGTTCTGTTTTAAAAACAGATTGTGGTGGGCAATGAAAAGTGGATAATGGAGAATAATGTAGAATGGAAGAGATCATGGGGTAAGTGAAATGAGCCACCATCAACCACACCAAAGTCTGGTCTTCAGCCAAAGCAGGTGAACTGGAAAGGAGTCCTCTATTTATGAGCTCCTTCTGGAAAACCAAAAGTTTAATTCCCATAAGTACTGCTCCCAATTAGACCAACTGAAAGCAGCATTTGGTGAAAATCATCCGGAATTAGTTAACAGAAAATGCACAGTCTTCCATCAGGAGAACATTAGACTGTATGTTTCTCTAATGACCAGGCAAAAGTTGTTGCAGTTTGGTTGGGAAGTTCTGATTCATTGCCTGTATTCACTAGCCATTTCACCTTTGTATTCAATTTATTTTGGTCTTTGCAAAATTCCCATAATGGAAAATATATCAATTTCATGGAAGACTGTAAAAAGCCCCTGCAATAGTTCTTTGTTCAAAAAGCTAAGACGCTTTGGGAAGATGGAATTATGAAGTTTCCTGAAAAAATAGCAGATGGTATTGCAATAAAACACTGATCACAGTATTCAATAAAGTTCTTGGTGAACATGAAAGATGTATGTTTTACTTAAACATCAGAGGAATATTTTGGCCAACCCAATATATACACACACATATACACACCTATGCACCTATACTTATTCACTGGCTTTGGATAGCTATCCTTCCCCCCAGGTCCTTCCTGTGGCTCAGCGTGGGAAGGGTGAAAAGGGAGGCTGTTACTCCTTACCATTTACCAGGTACCTCGACCATGGGCTCAATTCCCGCTGTTAAAGCTGTTCCTGTCTACTATTTAAGTGCATGTGAGTTTTTCTCAGTCCTCTCACAGAGAATCACACACACACACACACACACATATGCATGCATATGTGCTCAGTCACTTCAGTTGTGGCTGACTCTGCGACCCCATGGACCAAAAAGTGCCAGGCTCCTCCGTCCATGGGATTTTCCAGGCAAGAATACCAGAGTAGGTGGCCATGCCCTCCTTCAGGCGATCTTCCCAACCCAGGGATCAAACCTCATCTCCTGCATATCCTACATTTCAGAAGACACGGAGACGTTAGTTCAATCTTGCCTGAAAAACCTCCTGGATAGAGTAGTCTGGTGGGCTACAACGTGGAGTCACAAGAGTCGGACACGACAGAGCAACCAAACCACAGCAATATTCATATGTGCAGAATCCAGCCATTCCTCACCACCTCTACTAAACCCATCTTGGTCCAGAGCATCAGTGCTCTTGGCAGGATTACTACAGTAGCCTACTGATTGGCTTTCTTAGTCCACCCCTTGCCCATTTACAGTCTAAGTTGGCACAGCAGCCAGGGGAATGCTGTTAAAATGTACATCAGAACGCTGTTTGCTCAAAATATTCTAATGCCTTCCATATCACTCAAGGTAAAAGCTAAGATGTTCTCAGTGGTCTGCACGGTCATATGTGGTCTCATCCCACTGCGTCTCTAACCACTTCTTCTGGACAAGACCCTTCTGCTTCTTTTGCTGTAACCACAGTTGCCTCCAAGAGCTGTTCCTAGCTCATCAGGTATGCTCCCGCCTCATTGCCTCTGCACGTATGTTTTCTATCTGGGATGCTCTTTCTTCAGATGTCTACTCTCCTTTATCCCTTACTCCCTTCAGTGTTAACAGGGAAGAACAAAATCTGACTCCATGTTGGACTGGTTTCTTTAACCTCTGCTTTCTGTTTCTTTCATTAGTACAGTCACTAAAAGGACTCTGTCTATATCTGTAAGCATACCCAATGGTCTGCCTCGGGGAACCCTGCCCATCTATCTGAATCTGAATGTGAAGCTAGAGTGCCTTTGTTCAGCTCATGGGGAGTCACCTGGACCCTGTGAGCTGGCTGCAGGAGAAATTAACACATCCCCTCCCTAAGGCTGGCCAAAGCAGGAGGTATTTTGCGCGACTTACAGCCTTTTTACATTACTTCCTCACCTCATTCTCCTCGCTATTCTGTAAAATAAACTAGCATCCAGACTTCAATAAAGTGGTCTAGGACTCTAGTCAGCCGCCTTCTTGGATGCCTGACTTTCTGAATAAAGTTGCTTTTCCTTGTCTTAACACCTAGTCTCTTGATTATTGGCTTGTGTAGTGAGCAGCCCAAGCTTGGACTCAGTAACATCGGGCTTTCTGTGACCAGCCTATATGAAATAGATACTCTTAGCACATATTATCCTCTGAGTATTGCTTTCATTTCTTAATAACATATCTGATATACAGTTATAAATTTACTTTTGTTTCCTCTCTCTACGTTGAAAACTTCATGAGGACAAAATTCATTTTATTTCTGATGTATTCCCAGTGATTAGAATAGTATCTGACACATTATTGGTGCACATTAAATATTTGTTGAATAATCTCCTTTATCTGGCATGATAGTTCTCTATAATCTGGATCAATTAATATATTCTTGTTACTGCTTGTTGATGTTAATATTACTCCTGAGTGAATATCCCCTAAAGTACTAAGGCTTTTTTATGAACTCCTTTATCTTGATATTCTTCTTAATCTCCCCTGTACCAACTTTAATTTTACTTATCCTTCAAGATCCAGATTGTCTTCCATCAGACGTCATTGTTTTTTATTTTCCTATACATTTGTTTCAGAAAGGCTGTAAGCCTGGAGTCTGAATGATTGCACTATAGCTCCCGTTCTGCCATTAAGTTTGATGGAGGGATTTGTAATATCAGTTAAACCCTAAGGGTTCAGTGTTCTCATTTGCAAAAGGAATGACATAAATTTGATCTGACACACAAAAATTTTAGCCTTATTACTGTATAAAGCTGGAGCTATATTTTTATCCACTTTTATCTTAGTGAATGATAAAATTATCTACACAGCTGTCCAAGCCAGAAACTGTCATATTGTAGACTCCTATCTTCTCTCCACTTGATAAGTAAATTGTAATCACATTACTTACAATAGCTTTTATAATGAGATGCTTTTTACATCTCCAGTCTCATCTCCCAGTGACTCTTCCTTTCCTCCCAGTGATGAGGTGATGGGTGGTTTCTTCACTACAGCTGCGCCATATTGTTGAGGGCCTTGTACCTTTTGCTCACATTGATGTCTTGGTCTGAATTACCATCTTCCCATTCATCCCCAACTACCAAGAAACAGGTGAACTAATCTTCACAGTCACCCTAAAATCTTCTCCAAGAAGAGTATTCTCCATTTCTATTTGACTCTGTAATATTTTCTATCAGAGCACTCCTGATAATTTATTATGCATTTTTTAAAGTCTCTTTTTCTCTATTATAATGTAGACAGCTCCTAGAAGGCTATATTTATTAGATTAGGGTAACTGCCAGTATAGATTTATACTACAAAAGAGATAGATTTAAGGGACTAGATCTGATAGACAGAGTGCCTGATGAGCTATGGATGGAGGTTCATGACATTGTACAGGAGACAGGGGGCAAGACCATGGCCAAGAAAAAGAAATGTATAAAAGCAAAATGGCTATCTGAGGAGGCCTTACAAATAGCTGTGAAAAGAAGAGAAGTGAAAAACAAAGGTGGAAAGGAAAGATACACCCATTTGAATGCAGAATTCCAAAGAATAGTAAGCAGAGATAAGGAAGCCTTCCTCAGTGACAATTGCAAAGATATAGAGGAAAAAAAGAGAATGGGAAAGACTACAGATCTCTTTAAGAAAATTAAAGATACCAAGGGAACATTTCATGCAAAGATGGGCTCAATAAAGGACAGAAATTGTATGCACCTAACAAAAGCAAAAGATACTAAAAAGAGGTGGCAAGAATACCAGAACTGTACAAAAATAAACACGATGGTGCAAGCACTCACCCAGAGCCAGACATCCTGGAATGTGAAGTCAAGAAGGCCTTAGAAAGCATCACTACAAACAAAGCTAGTGGAGGTGATGGAATTCCAGTTGAACTATTTCAAATCGTAAAAGATGATGCTGTGAAAGTGCTGCACTCAATATGTCAGAAAATTTGGAAAACTCGGCAGTGGCCACAGGACTGGAAAAGGTCAGTTTTCATTCCAATCTCTAGGAAAGGCAATGCCAAAGAATGCTTGAACTACTGCACAATTGCACTCATCTCACATGCTAGCAAAGTTGCTCAAAATTCTCCAGGCCAGGCTTCAACAGTACAAGAACCATGAACTTCCAGATGTTCAAGCTGGAATTAGAAAAGGCAGAGGAACCAGAGATCAAATGGCCAGCATCTGTTGGATCATCAAAAAAAAACGAGAGAGTTCCAGAAAACATCTATTTCTGCTTTATTGACTATGCAAAGCCTTTGACTGTGTGGATCACAACAAACTGTGGAAAATTCTGAAAGAGATGGGAATACCAGACCATCTGACCTGCCTTTGAGAAACCTATATGCAGGTCAGGAAGCAACAGTTAGAACTAGACATGGAACAACATATTTGTTCCAAATTGGGAAAGGAATATGTCAAGGCTGTATATTGTCACCCTGCTTATTTAACTTCAATGCAGAGTACGTCATGAGAAACACTGGGCTGGTGGAAGCACAAGCTGGAATCAAGGTTGCCAGGAGAAATATCAGTAACCACAGATATGCATATGACACCACCCTTATATCAGAAAGCGAAGAAGAACTAAAGAGCTTCTTGATGCAAGTGAAAGAGGGGAGTGAAAATAGAAAACTCAACATTCAGAAATCAAAGATCATGGCATCTGGTCCCATCACCTTATGGCAAATAGATGGGAAACAATGGAAACAGTGCCAGACATTTTTTTTAGGGGAAGGGGGGACTCCAAAATCACTGCCAATGGTGACTGCAACCATGAAATTAAAAGATGCTTACTCCTTGGAAGAAAAGCTATGACCAACCTAGAGAGAATATTAAAAATCAGAAACATTACTTTGTAAACAAAGGTCCATCTAGTTATGGTTTTTCCAGTAGTCATGTATGGATCTGAGAGTTGAACTGTAAAGGAAGCTGAGCACCAAAGAATTGATGCTTTTGAACTGTGGTGTTGGAGATGATTCTTGAGAGTCCCTTGGACTGCAAGGAGATCCAACCAGTCCATCCTAACGGAAATCAGTCCTGAATGTTCATTGGAAGGACTGATGCTGAGGCTGAAACTCTAGTACTTTGACCACCTGATGAGAAGAACTGACTCATTTGAAAAGACCCTGATGCTGTGAAAATTGAAGGTGGGAGGAGAAGGGGATGACAGAGGATGAGATGGTTGGATGGCATCACTGACTCAATGGACATGAGTTTAAGTAAACTCCGGGAGTTGGTGATGGACAGGAAGCCCTGGTGTGCTGCATTCCATGGGGTCGCAATGAGTTGGACACAACTGAGAGAGTGAACTGAACTGAACTGAATATGTGTGATCTGATATCTCCTTGTGTTTTTGATTTGCATTTCCCTGATAATTAGTGGCGTTAAAGATATTTTAATCTGTTGATGGCAATAAGTATGTCTCTTTGGAAAAATGTCTGTTCAGATCCTCTGCTCATTTTTAAATCAGGTTGTTTTATGTTATTGATTTTTATGAGTTCTCTATATAGTTTATACACACACACACACACACACACACACACACACGTGTCCTTTATATATGACACAGTGGTAACGATTCCACCTGCCAGTGCAAGAGACATGGGTTTGATCTCTGAGTTAGGAAGATACCCTGGAGGAGTAAATGGCAAACTGCTCCAGCATTCTTGCCTGGAGAATCCCATGGACAGAGGAGCCTGGTGGACTCCTGGTGGACTATGTCCATAGGGTTCCAAATAGTCTGACATGTCCGAACCAGAGCATGCACCTTTATAACTGCAACTACATATGTAGCTGATTCCCTCTGAAAGGGACTTGAAAACTGGATGAACAAAGTCTCCACAACAAAGAGGAGAATATCAAGAGGGGTAGAAGAAACAAAGATGCCATGTCACCAATCAAAAATCACATCCCTTATCCTTAGATTCTGCACAGAAAAGACCAGGTCCCCAAACATCTGGTCTTGAGGATCTATAGGGAACAGTAGAGCTATTCTTAAAAGCCTTGCACACAGCCTCACTCAAACCCACTTGACCCAAAACTAAGGCAAGGACATCAGATTGAAGAATGCATGAACCACAGGTGAAGTGGTCCTTCACTACTTTACCACTTACTAATCTATTTTTCCTCTGATGCACAAGGCTGAGTGAGGTGGTAATCTTGTGTGCTGATGACTGGGCTTGTATTTCTGTTTTGTTTGTGTTTGGATGAGGTGTCCTACACAGGGTGCTGCTGGTGTTTGGGTGATGCCAGGTCTTGTATTCCAGTGCTTTCCTTTGTGTGATTTCTCACTATTTGATACTCCCTCGGGTTAGTTCTCTGGTGGTCTAGGGTCTTGGAGTCAGTGCTACCACTCCAAAGGCTCAGGGCTTGATCTCTGGTCAGGAACAAAGATTCCACAAGTGGTTTGTTATGGCATTAAGTGAAATGAAAACAAATACCCCAAAATGTGAAACTAAAGGTGAACCCCAGACAAATGGCAGTTACAAAATCAGGCAAATAATAATTAAAATAATGGAATATACACATATACTTACACACCCAAAGCAAAATCGAAACAGTCCAACAAAAATAAAGCACAGTAGATTGACCCAGCAAACAAAAGATACCAAAAATTATGTCTACCAGTTAAGAACAAAACTCACTAAAACACAAACTGGAAGACACAATTAAAGCATGGTGCCAACTGGGGAATAAACCAATGAAAACAAAACTAACAAGTATTTTGAGAGGAAAGGAAAGAAAGAGTAGATAGGCAAAGTTAGATAGAGGTAGATAAAGAAGATTTATATACATTAAAGATTAACTGCAAGGGAAAAAGAACAGTTGGAAAAGCAAACAAAGGAATAAACGTAGAAACAACACAATAATGTAAAGAAAAAATCTTTCTTGAATTTGTTACAATGGAAAACAAACAAATAAATAAATAAAATTTAAAAAAGGGAAAAGAAAAAAAAAAGAAGAAAAAAAAAAAAAAGGAAAATTCCACAGAACTTCTAAAGCCCAATGTAGAGGCAGAGGTTTATAACAACACTAAAAGATGTGATTAAAGAAAAAACTCAAAAGCTTAATTAGATTTCATAGTGCCGATGAAATCAACAACAGTGACAGAGGGGGTTGGAAAGGAAGAAAAAGAGGAAAAAAAATCCAAAAGAAACGACAGAAAAATCAAATCATAAGAACAATAAATATTTTCCTTCAGTCACTCTGTCAAAGTCCTTTCCCTCACTGGGAGGCACAGTCCACCTCCCCTCCTTAGGATGCCCCCCAACACTGTGCTGATCTCTGGATCTGCTGTGAGGGCAGCCCAGGTTCTAATCTGGTCCTACTCCTGTGTGTTCTTGCTTCCAATGTCCACAGCTATCAGAATCAGTGCATTTTCTTTGGTAGGGGCTCTCAATGTCCTTTTATAGATTACACAGACACAGAGTCTGCCTAGTCGATCATGTGGATTTAATCTGCAGCTTGTACAGCTGGTGGGAAAGTTTTGGGTCTTCTTCCTTAGCTACACTACCCCTGGGTTTCAACTGTGGTTTTATTGCCACCTTTTATTTATTTATGTGGGTCGTCCACTGGGCGTTTGTTCCTGAGGCGGCCCTGGAGGACTTGGGTTGGCCCCCGGTGAGGATCAGGTGTGCAGGTGGTGCAGCTGCTTGGGTGGCAGGTGTTGTGGCAGCACCAGGTACGTGGGGGGAGTTGGCAGCTGGGGCAGCAGGAAATAGAGCGCTCTAGGAGGGTATGGCAACCAGTACTGGCCAGTACATTCCAGTATTCTTGCCTGGAGAAACCCCTGCCAGAGAAGCCTGGCAGGCCCCAGTCCCCAGGATCACAAAGAGTTGGACACAGATGAAGCAACTCCACGTGCACGGATGCAAGACTTTTTTGCCTGCGGCAGCTCTGCCCCCATGAGGGCTGAGCGTGAAGGTGGCACAGCCGCTTGGGTCGCGGGGACCTGGGGGCACCAAGTGTGCAGGGACACGGGCTGTCTCCGCCACAGGAGCTGTGGCCCTACCAGAGCCTTTTTGAACCTCCTGTAGCTGGCCACCAGACGGCCTCTCTGGCCAGTCTTTCTCTGTAGCTCTGCCTGTTCAGGCACTTAGAGGGCGCCCTTGCCTGGGGTTCTTCTCTGTTCAGCGCATCAGGCACATTGAGGGGACCCCCAGGCTGGCGTCCTACTCTGTAGATCGGTGCATCAGGCACTTAATGGGGCACCCTGGGTGGGGTCCTACTCTGTAGATCGGTGCATCAGGCACTTAATGGGGCACCCTGGGTGGGGTCCTACTCTAGATTGGTGCGTCAGGCACTTAATGGGGCACCCTGGGTGGGGTCCTACTCTGTAGACTGGTGCGTCAGGATTTGATGGGCCAGCCTGTCTGTTGCTCAGCTGCCGATGTTGGCTGTGGGCAGAGCGGCTATGGTGATGGCTCCACCCCCTACCTGTGACTCAGCAGTATCGCCTTGCTTCCATGGCTGCCTGGCTTTCCTCCACAGGCGTTTCCCACCACGATCTCCTTCACATCTCCTCGATCCGTCTCTCCAGTGTCAACAGCAGCCTTCGCCCTGGAACTGCTCCACAATCCCCTGAACTCCAGCTCCCCGCTGCTGCACCTTCTAGGGGACCTGCGTCCCTGTCTGGGGTATGTTTGGCTGTGGCAAGGACTGTCTGATTCTCACTCCCTTTAGGCTGCCCCAGATCAGCTGCTTCACTCTCAGCCTTAAATGTCTCTCCTCTGACTCAGTCAGTTTCCGTGATGTGGGGACTGGACCCTTGCTTCAGTTCCCCAACCCGCCAACAGCAGGTCCAGTCCTACCAACACTCCTGTTTTTTCCCCTAGTTCCTTCATCTGACCCAGTTTTGTGTGGTTCTGTATATTCTTTTCCACTGGTCAGGTACTCCTGTTGGTTCTCAGCTGGTCTTCGGCATGCACTTCTGGGTCTGAAGGCATATTCCAGATGTATCTGTGGAGAGAGATGTACTCCTCGACCACCTACTTCCTGGTCATCTTGTTCTCCCCTCCCACTTACTAAGCTCGAATCATCTGTTAAAGAGGCAGGGACAAATTAGCATACCTCCTGGAGCTGAGACTTGCAACAGGGCAGACCGATTGTCACTAATATATTAGATGAAGATTTCAGGAAGAATGCGTGCTTGCTTGACTGGGAATGAGATGCATGCCAGGGTAGAACCATAGGATTAGGTTAGGGTTAGAGTTGGCCAACCTGCTTTTCTGCATGGATGGAGTCCAGGTTTTCCGCGGCCACCTTTTAGTTTCAGCAGTCCTCCAGTGAGCCAAGGAGGCTCCTGTGTCTCAGGTAGGACCTCTGGGCTGAGACAGCCACACCCAGAGTGGGTGTCTCCCTTCTGTCTCCCTTTCCCTCTGAGTCCTTTCCTGGGGCACACTCTGACCTAATCATTTTTCTTCCCTTTCCACCTGATTATGGGTGCATATTTCTTACAGCCTTGGTTGAACAGGATTCCTTCTGCCAGTTTCTAGTTAGTTTTCAGTGAGGATTGTTCTTCATATGCACATGTTTTGTGTGTGTTTCTTTTTTTTTAATTTTTTTTTATTGAAGGATAATTGCTTTACAGAATTTTGCTGTTTTCCGTCAAACCTCAACATGAATCAGCCATAGGTACACATATGTCCCCTCCCTTTTGAACCTCCCTCCCATCTCCCTCCCCATCCCACCCCTCTAGGTTGATCCAGAGCCCCTGTTTGAGCTTCCTGAGGCATACAGCAAATTCCCATTGGCTATCTATTTTACATATGGTAATGTAAGTTTCCACATTACTCTTTCCATACATCTCACCCTCTTCTCCCCTCTCCCATGTCCATAAGTCTTTTTGTTCTCTATGTCTGTTTCTCCATTGCTGCCCTGTAAATAAATTCTTTAGTACCATTTTTCTAGATTCTATATATATGTGTTAGAATATGATATTTATCTTTCTCTGTTTGATTCACTTCACTCTGTATAATAAGTTCTAGTTTCATCCACCTCTTCAGAACCGACTCCAGTGCATTCCTTTTTATGGTTGAGTAATAGTCCATTGTGTATATGTCCCACAACCTCTTTATCCATTCGTCTGTCAATGGGCATCTAGGTAGCTTCCATGTTCTAGCTATTGTAAATAGTGCTGCAATGAACAATGGGATACCTGTGTCGTTTTCAACTCTGGTTTCCTCAGGGTGTATTCCTAGGAGTGGGATTGCTGGGTCATATGGTGGCTTTATTCCTAGTTTTTTAAGGAATCTCCATACTATCTTCCATAGTGGCTGTATCAATTTACATTCCCACCAACAATGCAAGAGCATTCCCATTTCCACACTCTTTCCAGGATTTATTGTTTGTAGACTTTTTGATCATGGCCACTCTGACTGGTGTGAGGTGATATCTCATTGTGGTTTTGATTTGCATTACTGTAATAATGAGCGATGTTGAGCATCTCTTCATGTGTTTAATATACATGTATTTTTGATGTGTTTGAGTGGGGAGATAAGCTGCACACCCTCTTACTCCACAGGTTGATTGATCTCCTAAAGCTGTTGGTTTTCTCGTGTATCTATCTGCTTGAAGAAGTTGGAAATTTTTTCCTAGTAGGTGAATTTCCTTGAAGATTAACTTCAATGAAATGAAAAATCTATTCATGGGCAGTGTTTACTCACACTCTGGGAAAATATAAGTATCTTCTGGACAGTGCTCAAATTATCAGGTAGTTATTTGGATCCATGATCTACTCTCCAGCCCTACTATAGTTCTTAATCTTTCTTTTTCCTTGGCTTCCTAATTATATTTATTTCATGTTTCTTCAAATCTACTTCTCTTATCCACATTCACATGCATTCATGTACAAATTTCACACGGTTTTAAACAAAATGCATTCTGACTAAACACATAAGATTGTATGATTTTGTTTCAACAAGAAACTCAAAAATAGGAGTAGCCTGCATTTTGTGATATGGGACATCCATCAGAGCATTATATGGCACTTAGGGCCTCCATTCTGAAAACTGACTCTAGCATTTAACTCTTCCATTTTTAACTTTCCACATCTTTCACTTCTTGGGAACATTACTTTGGAGACACAAATTATAAACACCAGTTACATGTACACTAGCCACCATACCTTGAAAATTCTCAAGGGTTACATGAAGCAAACATCTTAGACATTCATAGAAAAGAACAAAAATGAATGTCTTAGCACTTTGATATAAATTTCTTAGCCACTCCAGAGATGATTTATCTAGATTACCAATTGGAATAAGGTTCCAAGTCTTGGAACACTGGCTCCATGAATAATAATAAAAAGATTATGCTTTTGTACTCCTTTGGCTCTCAGTTTTGTAGTCTGCAAAATGTAGATGACAGTAGGAGTATTAGCTAATAAAATTGTATAAAAATTAAATGATCTGATACATGCAAACTGCCTAGAATAATGCCTTGACACATAGTAAGAACTGACATGTTTATTATTTAGGAGGGTAGCATGCTGTTGCTGCTAAGTTGCTTCAGTCGTGTCCGACTCCGTGCAACCCCATAGACGGCAGCCCACTACTGTCCCTGGGATTCTCCAGGCAAGAGTACTGGAGTGGGTTGCCATTTCCTTCTCCAATGTATGAAAGTGAAAAGTGAAAGTGAAATCACTCAGTCATGTCCAACTCTCTGTGACCCCATAGACTGCAGCCTACCAGGCTCCTCCATCCATGGCATTTTCCATGCAACAGTACTGGAGTGGGGTGCCATTGCCTTCTCTGGAGGGTAGCATATCCAAAAATTTAAGAGAATGGGTTTAGAAGTCAATTTAGTTTTCATATGTCCCCTTTATCCTCTATTTCCTAGTTAAATGAATTAGGCAAATTAATATTATTTTTGTAGTTTATGTGTAAGTGGGAATTAAAGAATACCAATCTTTTCAGATTATATAAATATAGAATTAGAGAAAAATCATGTAAAGACCTTAGCAAAATGTTTGTCATGTAAAAAATAACTGATATATAACAATTAGATTTGTAAAACAGATGGTTGCAAAATATGTGTTCCAGATAGGAAAAAAAAGGAAAGAAAGATCTTGGGAAATTTTCCAATGGTTTCAGTGATTGGAGTTTAGAAAAACAGTGGATTCTTGGTCAATGCATCTCTACAGTATCTGAGTAGGAATGAAAATGTCTAATGTCATATAAATCACACATTGCATTATTTGAATCAGTTAAATTAAATAGGATTCTTAAAGTATATACTCTGTTTTGTGTAAAGAATTAACATGGTATTTTATGAACTCAGGCCAAGATAAAAAAGATGCTATAAATATTTTAAAGTGTGGTGATGTTATTTACATTGACAATGAAACAAGAAAATCTTGAAGACTTATATTCATTGTCATGACGCAAATATTGACTAAGAGTTTGTCAATGTTCAATTTTAAGTATGATTATTTTCGATAATTATTGATACAATCTGTCGAGATGAGCACTCAACATTCTAAAGAAAAGTCCAAATTTTCATGATGTTGTCACTTAAAAATTGAATGAAGCAGACTTTTCAGAAACAAGTGTCATTATCTAACACTGGCAATTTGCTATATTTCATTAGATCTTGTTATTCACATTTTTAAATATTTTCACTGGATTGAAACCTGACTGCAAGTAGGAATCTCTTGAAGGTCGATATTTAAAATAGAGCAGGCTACCCAGACTCTATCTTTGGAGATCTTGTTTCATCAGGAAAAGGATCAGAAATCTATACTTATTAAAAAACACCTCAGATGAGTCCAGTGATCTGGATTTCAGAAATGCTGAAATATTGCTTTAAAGCATCTTTATTATGACCCTAAAACAATAGCACATGAGATTTTCATAAATAATTACAAAGATTCAGATAACTATACTTTGAATAATGTGTATGTAAACTATATATGAATCATCTTGGGGGAATTTTAATTATTTGGTATGTTTAACAAGCACTTTAATCAATTACAGAAATACAAATTTTAAGAAGAGTCAGCTAAAAAACTGATTTTTTGACAATTAGCATTACCCTAAATTTGATATTCTTAAAATGTTTCTCAGTGAAACACACTACAGACAATTTTTATAGTGGATATTTTTTAAGCATAAAATGTTTATGCTTCATATTTTTGTCATTTGCTTTTTTAGACTAAATAGTACAGAATTAAGTTGTATATACTGAGTTTAAAATCTTTCCTTCAGAAGTCTATGGCACTTATAATAATCCCTCTTTCTCTCCTTTAAGCTGCACCAATATTCTATCAGCGCACAATGTTTTTATGAAGCAATACCCTAAAATATTCGTGCAGAAAAAAGCCAGACTGCCTAAACTTTTCAAAGAGAAAGAGAAAAGGTAATGATTTCTTCTTTCAAAAGCAAGCCTTTGTGTGCGTGGATGTGTGCGCGTGTTTGCAGATGCATGTGAGCACGTGGAAGAACAGTGAGACTCAAATACTGAGTGTTTGATCAGCTCCCAGCGCTCTGTGTCAGGGGTTAGCCAAGGAAACGGACGTTGGTAAGGAAGGCTGACTTCCTACAGTAGTTCTGCACGCGTTTTAATTAGGCTACATGATAACTGGGACTAATAAAGCTGTGAGGCTCCTTGAATTTTTTCGTTAAACAACTATCTCTATAAATAATCTTAATAAGGTAAAATACTGTTAGGAATGAGAATATACTAAATAATACAGAGAAAACTAAATAAATTATAATTTGTGAGAGAATATTTCATATAGCCTGAGAATAATCTAGATGTTTTTGATTCATTGTCTAAAAAATACATACTACTAAAATTATTCAAGATGACATAAATAAAAAGTAATTATGGTATGAATAAAAGAGTTGTAAAAATAACTCTTCAAAAGTATTTTTGAAGTCAAAAAAGAACAAAAGCAAAAATTAAAAACTCATGATATGACTAGATGTTCTTTTTAAGACAAGATACTTTCTATGCAATTTAATATTTTTGGAGTACAGAAAATGAAAATAGATTGTGTATTTGCTATGCCTGTATGACAAGATTTCACAAAAATAACATAAATAAGAAATATCAGTTTTTAGTTATGACTATATAGGCATACATGGGCTTCCCTGGTAGCTCAGCTGGTAAAGAATCTGCCTGCAGTGCAGGAGACCCCAGTTAGATGCCTGGGTCGGGAAGATGCCCTGGAGAAAGGGATAGGCTGCCTGCTCCAGTATTCTTGGGCTTCCTTGGACTCAGATGGCGAAGAACCCGCCTGCAACGCGGGGGAGCTGGATCCTAAGCACGGCACCTACAGGCAGGGTCAGTGTTCGTTGCTCAGTGGCCTCTCACTCTGCAGCTCTGTGGACTGTAGCCCGCCAGGCTCCTCTGTCTGTGGGGATTCTCTAGGCAGGAATACTGGAGGGGGTGCCATTCCGTTCTCCAGGGGATCTTCTACACCCAGGCATTGAATCCAAGTCTCCTACATTGCAGGCAGATTCTTTACTACCTGAGCCACCAGACAGGTCCACATATAGGCATACATAAAAAATAAGATTTTAACAAGAATGTTTTAGCATATTGGTACATTACAGTTAAGTTGACTTCATCTCATAAGTACAAAGAAGGTTTGTTAGAAAAGCAGTTATTAAAATTTTATAATATTAGTAGCTCAAAGAGAAACTATATGATGATATTTACAGATGATGAAAAGGCATTTGATATAATTCACTATCCATGTCTCTTAGTAAAAGCAAAATCAGGCAAGTGAAAATAATGAATACAATCATGTGACTGTTAAAAAATAAAAAACATTTGTCTTTTTTTTTTGGTCATGAAAAATCACCTGTTCTAAAGTAACAATAAAATATCTTAAAATGGGATTAAAATAAATTACATAAAATATATTAAGAAATTATAAATCTCCTCTAAGCTTAAGCTGGTCCCTCATGTAATGTGATAAACTCATATATGCCCAGTTGATGGGAAGAGAGATGCAGTTAATTCAGAGAACATTTGGCAGGATAAAATCATTGAGGAAACAAGACTATTAGTAGACAATAAATTCCTGCACTATTAAATTATTCATCGATAAACTTTACCTATTATCATTGTCATATTCAACACTTTATAATTCACTTAATTCCAAAGTCCGGTGACAGATACAATAGCCAGAGTGAAGCATGACACCTCCTTTGCTGTGACAGTTGGTGAGAATACCTGATGCCAGGGCATTTACTAACCAGTGAAGTAAGACAGTCATGTGCAAGGAGAACAGAAGAAATGCTTTATATAACTATTAAATGACTTGGAACAATGCTGCACTGATGAAAATAAATGGAACGCATGGCAGAGAAACATTTCTACAGGAGCAAAAAGTGTGAGGCCAGGACAAGAATGAGACAAAGGGCTGTTTGGAACTGTGACCATTATCTAAACTTTGTTTTTTTTGTTTTGTTTTTGTGGATCATCTAGACAGAGGGCAAACTTTTGGTATATTCACAGACATGGGAAATCAAATAGACACATTAAGAAAAAACACTAAAATTTGATCTAGAAGACTTGGATTTGCATTTTTATTCCACCCAATGGCAGCAATGTGTCTTTGGGATTGTCTCTGAACATTGCCTGCACTCCAGATTTTTTTACTCAGAAAAAGAGGATAATATCATCCTACTCAGAGTTATGCATTGAAAGAATGTTTTAATTGTAACAGCTCGTTATTGAGCTTCCCTAGTGACTCAGGTGGTAAACAATCTGCCTGCAATGCGAGAGACTTGGGCTTCATCCCTGGGTTGAGAAGACCCTTTGGAGAAGGAAACGGCTACCCAGTACAGTGTTCTTTGTCTGGAGAATTCCATGGACAGACGAGTCTGACAGGCTACAATCTGTGGGATCACTGATTATTATTGTGGACTGCAGATTTAAACAATAATCACCTCCACTACAAATTAATAAAAATTCACGATATTGCTTGGTTCAAAAATTTTTAAACAAGAAATATATAGACTTTAATCAACAAATTTTTGCAATAGCTTATATCCAAGGAAAAAGAAGTTTAAGAAAATGATAGTAACAGAAGAAACAGAATGCATCCACAGAACTGTAGAAACCTATGTTAAAGATACATTTATGAAGAATGTGATTTCTTAAGGGGATAGGAATTCAAATGTTTGCAAGGAGGCCTGCATCTTGTTAATGTCTTTCTTGACTTTTATAAAAATTCCTATTTGATGTTACAGATACTTTAGGGAGACATATGTAATACAGATAATATTTTATATTATCTTTTGATATTAGTATAGTCTCTTAATAATATGACTTCTGCACTCCATGCATCATCATGGTTTCAGAGGAAAGAGAAGGATAAATACTGCACTGAGAAGGAGAAAGTTATAAAATGAAGGTATATATGAAAAGTAGTGGTATAGAAACAGGAGATTAGCTAAGCTTGAAAAGCATTGATCTTCATTCACCCCCACTGGAGTATAAAACGAAGCAGGGCAAAGGTTAACATCTTTGCCAAGAGAACGCACTGGTCACTGCAAACACCCTCTTCCAACAACACAAGAGAAGTCTCTACACATGGACATTAACAAATGGTCCATACCGAAATCAGATTAATGATATTCTTTGCAGCTGAAAATGGAGGAGCTCTATACCGTCAGCACAAACAAGACTGGGAGCTGACTGTGGCTCAGATCATGAACTCCTTATTGCCAAATTCTGACTTAAATTGAAGAAGTTAAGGAAAACCACTAGACCATTCAGGTATGAGCTAAATCAAATCCCTTATGATTATACAGTGGAAGTGAGAAATAGATTTCAGGGACTAGATCTGATAGACAGAGTGCCTGATGAACTATGGATGGAGGTTCATGACATTGTACAGGAGGTGGTGATCAAACTATCCCCAAGGGAAAGGAAAAATGCAACGAGGCAAAACAATAGTTGTCTGAGGAAGCCTTACAGATAATTAAGAAAAGAAGAGAAGCAAAAGGCAAAAGAGAAAAGGAAAGATATACCATATGAATTCAGAGTTCCAAAGAGAGGTAAGAAGACTTTCCTAAGTGATCAGTGTAAAGAAATAAAGGAAGAAAATAGAATGGGAAAGACCAAAGATCTCTTCAAGAAAATTAGAGATACCAAGGGAACATTTCATGCAAAGATGGGTCAATAAAGGACAGAAATGGTATGGACCTAACAGAAGCAGAAGATATTAAGAAGAGGTGGCAAGAATACACAGAAGAACTATACAAAAAAGATCTTAATGACCCAGATAATCAATGATGGTGTGACCACTCACCTAGAGCCAGACATTCTGGAGTTCAAAGTCAAGTGGGCCTTAGGAAGCATCACTATGAACAAAGTTACTGGAGGTAATGGAATTCCAGTTGAGCTATCTCAAATCCTAAAAGATGACACTGTGAAAGTGCTACACTCAATATCTCTGCAAATTTGGAAAACTCAGTAATGGCTACAGGACTGGAAAAGGTCAGTTTTCATTCCAATCCCTAAGAAAGGCAATGCCAAAGAATGCTCAAACTACTGCACAATTGCACTCATCTCACATGCTAGCAAAGTAATGCTCAAATTTCTCCAAGTTAAGCTTCAACAGTACATGAACAAGAACTTCCAGATGTTCAAGCTGGGTTTAGAAAAGACAAAGGAACCATAGATCAAGTTGCTAACATCCATTGGATCACAAAAAAGGAAGAGAATGCCAGAAAAATATCTATTTCTGTTTCATCAACTATACTAAAGCCATCTGTGGAAAATTCTTAAAGAGATGGGAATACCAGACCACCTTATTTGCTTCCTGAGAAACTTGTATGCAGGTCAAGAAGTAACAGTTAGAACTAGACATGAAACAACAGACTGGTTCCAAATTGGGAAAAGAGTAGGTAAAGGCTGTATATTCTCACCCTGCTTATTAAGCTTATATGCAGAGTACATTATGTGAAAAGCTAGGTGGATGAATCATAAACTGGAATCAAGTTTGCTGGAAGAAATATCAGCAACCTCAGATATACAGATGATACCTCTTTAATGGCAGAAAGTGAAAAGGAACTAAAGAGTTTCTTGATGAAGGTGAAAAAGAGTGAAAAATCTGGCTTAAGACTCAACATTCAAAAAACTAAGATCATGTCACCCAGTCCTGTTACTTCATGGCAAATAGATGGGGAAACAAGGGAAACTGTGCAAACTTTATTGGGCTCCAGAATCACTGCTGATGGTGACTGAAGTCATAAAATAAAAGATGCTTGCACCTTGGAAGAAAAGCTATGACAAACCTAGACAGCATATTATAAAACAGAGACACTACGTTGCCAACAAATGTCCATATAGTAAAAGCGATAGTTTGTCCAGTAGTTTATGGATGTGAGATTTGGACCATAAAGAAGGCTGAGTGCTGAAGAAATGTTGCTTTGAACTGTGGTGTTGGAGAAGACTCTTGAGAGTCCCTTGGACTACAAGGAGAACAAACCAGTTCATCCTAAAGGTGTTCATTGGGTATTCATTGGAAGGACTGATGCTGAAGCTGAAACTCCAATACTATGACCACCTGATTCGAAGAGCTGACTCATTACAAAAGACCCTGATGCTGGGAAAGATTGAAGGCAGGAGGAGAAGGGGATGACAGAGGATGAGAAAGTTGGATGGCATCACTGAATCAATGGACAAGAGTTTGAGTAAACTCAGGGAGCTGGTGATAGACAAGGAAACCTGACGTGTTGTAGTCCTTGGAGTTGCAGAGTTGGACATGACTGAGTAACTGAACAACAACAAATTCTTTATATGAATCTTTCTATGGGAATTAGAGTGCTGCAAAGACATTCAGATAGCTGTCAAAGAAGATGCATCCTCCAGCTTATCCAAGACATTGATAAATAACTTGGACTATGCATCAGAATCATCAGTAAAATTTTTACAAAATACTGGTGCAAAGTCTCTTCCTAATACAGACTATTTAAATTGGAATCACATTACTCTGCCAACAAAGTTCTGTCTGGTCAAAGCTTTGGTTTTTCCAGTAGTCATGTTTGGATGTGAGAGTTGGACTATAAAGAAAGCTGAGTACCAAAGAACTGATGCTTTTGAACTGTGGTGTTGGAGAAGACTCTTGAGAGTCCCTTGGACTGCAAGGAGATCCAACCAGTCCATCCTAAATGAGATCAGTCCTGGGTATTCACTGGAAGGACTGATGTTGAAGCTGAGACTCCAATACTTTGGCCACCTGATGCAAAGAACTGACTCATTTGAAAAGACCCTGATGTTTGAAAAGATTGAGGGCAGGAGCAGAAGGGGACAAGAGAGGATGAGATGGTTGGATGGCATCACCAACTGTATAGACACGAGACTGAGCAAGCGCCGGGAGTTGGTGATGGACAGGGAGGCCTGGAGTGCTGCAGTCCATGGGGGTCACAAAGAGTCAGACACAACTGAGTGACGACTGAAGTGAACTTGGCACCAAAGCCGAAGTATTTAAATAAATATTCCTAGATGATTTTTGAAAATTATTGTTACAGTAAGACCTGACTTGAGTTCATTCAACATGGAGTGAGAATAATACCACAACATTTCTGTGAATGAAGGTGCCAGGTAGTAAACAAAAGCTAAGTCTTGTGGTTCCAGTTGGTTCCAGTTGGCTTGTGTCTAGCATGTACAAGGTCCAGAAATGACCACAAAGTGTTGAGGAGTTAGTGAGATGGTAATAGCACTAAAGGGCTGTAGGATCCTGAAGAGGGAGCACAGCTTGCTGAAATAGAAATCTGGATGGTCCAGGTGAGAGATAGCCAGCACGAGTGAATGATGCTCCAAAAGTTGCAATCTTTCCTTAGTAGACTCCGGTCTAGGGCCCTGTGTAGACCTGCAGTCACCATGCATCAGGAATGTGATGATGTTCAGCTGGCAGTTCACAGGGAAAGAAGCTTCTTCCTAAAACCATGATCGTATTGGCAACCCTAACCTTGCCCAACATATACTCAAACCAAGTTCTGAAAGCAAATGGAATAGAT
The DNA here is from genome assembly GCA_007570785.1 of Antilocapra americana. NCBI lineage: Eukaryota > Metazoa > Chordata > Mammalia > Artiodactyla > Antilocapridae > Antilocapra > Antilocapra americana. The sequence continues at coordinate 6,053,406 of ML661888.1, read as the reverse complement.
GGAAAATCGATGACTGATTCTTCATTTACTTAACAAAAACAAAGTTATTTTACCCTAACTGTTTCAAATTAATGGCACAGACACCATGTGATGGTCTCAGTTAGTTTAGTCACTCAGTCGTGTCTGACTGTTTGTGACCCCATGGACTGCAGCACTCCAGGCCTCCTTGTCCATCACCAACTCCCAGAGCTTACCCAAAGTCATGTCCATCGAGTTGGTGATACCATCCAATCATCTCATCCTCTGTTGATTCATCCTCTTGTCCCACCTTCAATCTTTCCCCAACATTAGGGTCTTTTCAAATGAGTCAGTTCTTTGCATCAGGTGGCCAAAATATTGGAGTGTTAGCTTCAGCATCAGTCCTTCCAATGAATATTCAGGACTGGTTTCCTTTAGGATGGACTGGTTGGATTTCTTTGCAGTCCAAGGGACTCTCAAAAGTTTTCTCCAACACCACAGTTGAAAAGCATCAATGTATATACATATAAACAAGTTGTCTTCTTTGTACATCATAGGGTTTAGATAAAATTCAATCCCACCAATCTACTTAGGTGTTAAAATACCAAAACTGCATCCCTATAAAAGAGCCAGAGGAAAATGTCCTTTAACAATGAGAAGCTACAGGGGTTCCTGTCTGTATGAAATATGTTATTCTAAATGTTCACATCTCAGGATGGCTGTTAAGGCACAATTAACATGGAAACTGACATAACTTTTCTTTAGTAGAAGAGCAATTGGAAATCTAATTAGGACATTGTAAGAAGGAAATTTCAGAGTAATGATAGCAAAAAGTAACTTCATGTGAATAGATATCTACATCATGTATCATCAGGAATGCAAATTAAGACACTAGTAAGACACCACTGTACACTTATTAGAAGATCCAAAATCCAGATGCTGATGATGCCAAATACCAGCAAGACTGTGGAGCAACAAGGACTCATTTATTAAATGCAAACTGGTACCAGCAGTTTGGTGGTTTCTTTCAAAACTCAGCCTACTCTTACCACATAATTCAACAATAACACTTCTTGTCATTTACCCAAAGAAGTTGAAATATATTACACAAAAAAACTGGCACAAAAATACTTAAAGCAGCTTTATTCGTAATTGCCAAAACCTGGAAGCAATCAACATGTCCTTTTGTAGGTGAATGGCTAAACGAACTGTGCTACATCAGATAGTGAAATATTATTTAGTGTTAAAAAAGGGCCATAGAGGCATGAAAAGACATGGAAGAAACTTAAATGCATATTACTAAGTGAAAGAAGGCAATATGAAAAGGACTTATTGTATAATTCCAACTGTACAATAGTCTAGAAAATGCAAAACTATGTAGATGGTAAAAAGAGTAGCAGTTGCCAGGGGTTAGGGGAAAGGGAGGGATGAATAGAAGGAATCAGATGATTTCAGTGAAAATACTCCATATGATACTATAATGGTAGTTATATATAATTATATGCTCATCCAATCCAAAGAGATGAGGGCTCAGCACAGAGAGTGAGCCCTAATGTAAGCTATCGTTTTTGGCTGATGGTGATTCAATGTAGGTTAATCTGTTGTAACAAACGTACTAGTCTTAAGGAGAATGTTGATAATGTGGAAAGCTGTGCCCATGTGTAGGGTGGAGTATATATGGGAAATCTCTGTACTTTCTGCTCATTTTGTACAAACAAATAAATACAAATACATATAGGAGTTATTTATTCTGTGATCCAAAAAGACATATGGTGGAAGTTGAAGAATGAACTCTCCTTCATGGTCATTTATTATCAAGCATTTACAGAGGTGGCATTACTTGAGAGTCAAAGACAGCAAGTTGGCATTGCTTTCAAAGCAACTTTCAGTAAACTCCAAATCAGTGCTTCTCGACTTTTAATATGTGCATTAATCTCCAGGGTATTGGGAGTGGTTGTTTTTTAAAATGCAGATTTTGATTCAGAAGATCTAGGTGGGGTGAAAAGAGTATTTCTAATTAGCTGCCAGCTGCTACTGCTTCTGGTCCATGGACCACAATTAACTATTCAAATTTTTCTTTTTTAAGAAAATGAAAAAAATTTATAGAATTGCAACTTTTTAATGGAAAAAATTTAATCCCCCTTTTAAACGATTAATTCATTCATTTATGGGTTTATTTCAATGACTTAAACTACATTGCTATGCATGGTCTTTGGTCATAATGTACTTCTTTTATTAAATTTATAGCAAATATCATGTTGCAATTAATATTCAGAGTATGACATATTGGAATTCCTTTGGTATATTTTTACTTAGTACATTTTAATGAAGTACAGTATCTGTTAGCTCTAAAACTTCAATTCTAATTAAGTATAGGATCAGATAAGGAAAAACCATAAATAGATCGCTATGTTCAGAAGGAGATTCCAAGTTTATAACTTATCACAGATTATGACAGATTTATAATCATAAATTGCAATATTTTGTGAAATCGTTTTCTCTTAGTCTGTGTATGTAACAGACAACTGAATGATTAAAGCTGGGAAGAACAAAAAGATCTTGGCAGTGTGCACATGGTGTCCTCCCACCCCACCAGCCCCAGGACTCCACCGAGAGTATTCCCCAAGGTCCCAAAGCTAGCCTGGCCAGAGGAGTCAGCTGGGATCCTCCTCGTGGGCTCAGAAGTCTATGCTCACTCAGCTGGTCAAATGGCCAGTCACTCCAAAAGCTTTCTACGTGTGTTTTATGCAAAACCTGATGCTTTAATTTGGGCTTTAGATTCTGAAGACACTAGGATATCCGAGCTGCTTGGACTGAAGCTCAGAATTTCACTTCTAGATCTAAAAGCGGTAGTAACAAGTGGCTTTGATCTGGATTAAAATGATATGGAACTTTGTAATTTGTATATTTTCTCAAACATTTTAAAGCAATAATTTGGTATAGTACATAAGCTACCTAGATGGATTATAAATTCTTTCTAAAAGCCTAAGTTCAGAAAATGTTGTAAAATAGGAATATTTGGAGATAAAGCAACTGAAAACCGAGGCAAATGGATTCTGATAGATTGATTAAAAAAACTCTGCAAAATTGACTTTTTGGTTGTGATTTTCTTCTGAAAATCACAGATCTATTTTGAGAAAATCTATTTTGTTCTCTAGCATTGTCAAAATTACCCTATACAACAGCTGCATCTAAGGAGTGTTTATTTCATGTTAGCTTGGATCTGGCCTTAAGGCATTTAACTATTTGGAAAATATGTATTTAACATTAGAACAAATAAAACTATTCTTGTTATGGTGGTAAAACACATATTTTCACTTAAGGTCTGAGATCCATTGAATGAGATGCTCCCTTTATTTTTAAAAGTCAGATTTAGAATAATTCTGCTTCGCTGCATGTGTGTGCTCAATTCCTTCAGTCATGTATGACTTTGCCACCCCATTGACCATAGCCTGCCAAGCTTCTCTATCCATGGGATTCTCCAAGCAAGAATACTGGAGTGGGTTGCCATGCCCTCCTCTGAGGGATCTTCCTGACCCAGGGATCAAACCCAAGTCTCCTAAGTCTCCTGCAGTGGCAGGCAGGTTCTTTACCTCTAGTGTGGCATTACTGGTAAAGAACCCACCTGTTTCACTATTTTATTCTAAAAAGAAAAATAAATGAAAAGTAAAAATTTACACTCTTTGGAAAGAACCCTTATAATACCTCATAAGGTTTGTTTATTTCATTGTATTCATTCAATACTCACCAAGCAGTGCCCATGTGCTGAGTCAGGCGGGCAGAGTCTCTGTACTTAGAAGCTGCATCTTGGCGTCACTGAGAGGCCCTCAGTAAGAGGAGATGAAGGAAATGAGATGGCTATCAGAGATGACTGCAAGTTTGGGGGCTGGTTGCACTGAAGGAGCTTATGCTAACCACAGATGGTGTCCTGGAAATCAAGGCACAAGCATCCCTGAGGAAGGGATGTTTAAGTTCAAAGATGACTTAAGGGTTGGCTAAAAGAAAGGAAAGAAGCTCTGAGGCAGAGAGAGCTAAGTGTGATGTTCTTCACACTGCTGATTCTCCAAGGACTCGTGAAGCTCTCCCTACTGATACTCTGTTTGCCCTGCTTGGCAGCTGTGAACAGAAACCTAAAAATGGTATTTTTTTGAAACTGCCCATGTTCTCTGCCACAGAATCCACGAGGAAAATGGTGGCTGGGAAGGATGTGGGAGGAGAAAGAAAGCAAACGGAAGAAAAGAAAGGGGGAAGGGAAAGAGAGAGAGACCAAAGAAAGGAGGAAGGAAAGAGGTCGACGGGAAGGGAGAAATGCAGGGGAGAAATGAAGGACCATCCTGCCAGTTCAGGAGCAGCATTGTGACCTTTCAGAGGATTCTATGAAGCAAAGGGAGGGCGCTTTATAGAAACCTACCTGGTCGCTTCAGGGGTGCTCTGGGATCATCCTTTGTGTCATCCTGATGTCATCCATATTAAAGCCTGTAATATGCCATACATGAAAGTCTGTATGGATTTGGACATTATTGCAGCAAAATGATGGTGATGTGTAGAAATTGTTTATGTGTGAAGGGTTTCCCTGTGCTAGAGTGGACTACAAACAAAGTCTACAAACAAGTCGTCATTTATATTGATGACTACCACTGAGGAGTGATAGATTTTGCTGGTAGGAGGGATCTTTGGTTATGCTTCCTGCTTGATGATTTTGGTTAGAAGTGTCTGAGAATAGGTGCTAAGAACTAGATTGCTCAGCCCCATAAAGGTGTTCTAATTTGGAGCTGTGGAGCAAGTCTGGAGTGAGGAAAGGCAGACAAAAATGGGTAAAAAAGAAGCAAGAGAAGCCAGGAAATAACTGAAGAAGATGTGCACTGAGGAAAACTCCCTGACCCTGGGCATGGAGGTGAGGACATTTAAGAAAAGAGAGAGCTATTGATGGATTTTAAGTACCCTGTTTCATATGTAAGTGCTATAAGTGTATAAGTATTAGTTGCTCAGTTGTGCCTGACTCTTTGCAACCCCATGGACTGCAGCCCACCAGGCTCCTGTCCATGAGATTTTAAAAGCAAGGATACTGGAGTGAGTTGCCATTTCCTTCTCCAGGGGATCTTCCCAATCCAGGGATCAAATCCAAGTCTTGGGCATTGCAGACAGATTCTTTACTGACTGAGCTACAAGGGAAACCTTATTCCATATGTGATCAGGCTCAATTCAGTTACTCAGTCATGTCTGACTCTGTGCGACCCCATGGACTGCAGCACGCCAGGCCTCCCTGTTTATCACCAATTCCCGGAGTTTACTCTAACTCATCAATTGAGTTGGTGATGCCATCCAAGCATCTCATCCACTGTCATCTCCTTTTCCTCCTGCCTTCAATTTTTCCCAGCATCAGGGTCTTTTCCAATGAGTCAGTTCTTTGCATCAGATAGCCAAAGTTATATGTGATACAAGCATCTAAGATAACCACAGCATTTGATGAACACTGTTGTACTTACAAATGCTCTGAAATTTTGGTTTAGTTTACTTTAGTTCTGTTGAGGAAATACAGGAAAAGTTGGTTTTACCTCTGGATAAATAGTTCAGTTCAGTTCAGTTGCTCAGTTGTGTCTGACTTTATAACTCCATGAACTGCAGGATGCCAGGCCTCCCTGTCCATCACCAACTCCCAGAGTCCACATAAACCCATGTCGATTGAGTTGGTGATGCCATCCAACTATCTCATCTTCTGTCGTCCCCTTCTCCTCCTGCCCTCAATCTTTCCCAGCATCAGAGTCTTTTCAAATGAGTCAGCTCTTTGCATCAGGTGGCCAAAGTATTGTAGTTTCAGCTTCAGCATCAGTCCTTCCAATGAACACCCAGGACTGTTCTCCTTTAGGATGGACTGGTTGGAACTCCTTGAAATCCAAGGGATTCTCAAGAGTCTTCTGCAACACCACAATTCAAAAGCATCAATACTAAAGTGCTCAGCTTTCTTTATAATCCAACTCTCACATCCATACATGACCACTGGAAAAACCATTGCCTTGACTAGATGGACCTTTGTTGACAAAGTAATGTCTCTGCTTTTCAATATGCTGTCTAGGTTGGTCATAACTTTCCTTCTAAGGAGTAAGCATCTTTCGATTTCATGGCTGCAATCACCACCTGCAGTGATTTTGGAGCCCAGAAAAATAAAGTCTGACAGTGTTTCCACTGTTTCCCCATCTATTTGCCAGAAAGTGATGGAACCAGATGCCATTAGCTTAGTTTTCTGAATGTTGAACTTTAGGCAACCTTTTCACTCTCCTCTTTCATTTTCATTAAAAGACCCTTTAGTTCCTCTTCACTTTCTGCCATAAGGGTGGTGTCATCTGCATATCTGAGGTTATTGATATTTCTCCCGACAATCTTGATTCCAGCTTGTGCTTCATCCAGCCCAGCTTTTTTCATGATGTACTCTGCATATAAGTTAAATAAGCGGGGTGACAATATACAGCCTTGACATACTCCTTTTCCTATTTGGAACCAGTCTGTTGTTCCATGTCCATTTCTAACTGTTGCTTCCTGACCTGCATACAGATTTCTCAAGAGGTAGGTCAGGTGGTCTGATATTCTCATCTCTTACAGAATTTTCCACAGTTTGTGGTGATCCACTCAGTCAAAGTTTTTGGCATAGTCAATAAAGCAGAAATAGATGTTTTTCTGGAACCTCTTGCTTTTTTGGTGATACAGCAGATGTTGGCAATTTGATCTCTGGTTCCTCTGCCTTTTCTAAAACCAGCTTGAACATCTGGAAGTTCAGGATTCATGTATTGCTGAAGCCTGGCTTGGAGAATTTTGAGCATTACTTTACTAGTGTGTGAGATGCATGCAATTGTGCAGTAGTTTGAGCATTCTTTGGCATTGCCTTTCTTTGGGATAGGAATGAAAACTGGGTAAACAAGACATGGAATAAGGAGAGTATTTAAGGAAGAAGCTCAGTGGCAAAGGTGAGACATCAGGATGTAAGTGTAATCTCCTGGGATTTGGTGGAAATTTAGGAAGAGCTTTCTACTTACATCAACTTCCATGGGAACTTATTTTAAAAAGATAACATATGATATTCCTTAGATCAAAATTTAAAAGAAAATGCTGAAAATGAAGTTGTTTACAAAACAGAAACATACTCACAGATTTAGACAACATACTTATGATTACCAGGGGAAATGGATGGAAGGAAGGGACAGTTAATTTCAGATTGACATACACACACTGCTATATTTAAAATGGATAACCAGCAAGGACCTACTGTATAGCACAGTAAGTCTGCTCAGTGGTCTGTGGCAGGCAGCCTGAATGGGAGGTGTGTTTCTGGGGAGAGTGGATAGATGTAAATGAAAGGCTGAGTCTCTCTGCTGTGCATCTGAGGCGACTGCAACCTTGTTAATTGCTTAAGCTCCACTATAAGACAAAAATATTTAAGAAAAGTAGTGAGCAATGAAATTATGAGTTCAGTTGAAGATGTAATGTGAGTGGTGATGTCTCATAAATTCCATTCATGAAAGACCATATGTAACTAAGAAGAAAAGTCACCTTTGATTTAAAGGGAGTCAGTCCTATGGTTCAAAAACATATGGTTGGAATTTTGGGCCTTATTCCATATTGTATAATATTGGTGGCGGGAAATTTTGCACCCTGTCTCCAAACTGATCCTTCCATTTCCCTAAATTAGGGATTCCACTCATTACTTAGATTAGCTCTATGGGGTTAGGATGTACTTGAGGAGATCAGTATAAAATAAAAAGGAAAATTCTGAAAATTCAAAAGCCACATTTTCTCTGCATTTGATTCTTCAAAAATTTAAAATTAGGTTCAGCTTGTGTGAAACTATGGCTGAATAACTGGAATAGTGTTTATCATTATTTCTTAACAGTCAGTAATAATCATTAATTCCTATACAGATGTCAAGTAGAGAGCATTAAATACTGAAACAAGACTGTCCATAGAATATGGAAATGAGAATGGAAACGAAACTAGACAGAAGTCATTGAGGGGAGTGTATCAGAGCTTGACAAATAGCTAATTTTAGAATGCTGAGTGAAAGCAAAGATCAGTTAAAATTAGATAATGTAGATTTGTAATCACCCAAGTGTGTGACCAATTCAGCAATGTTCTTTGGGTGGAAAAAGTAGGGTGATTAAACTGGAAATATGGAAATGATTCATACCTGGGAGCTGAGATAATGAACACAATGAACTCTACTTCAGCTAAATATTCAAGAAATGTTTGCTGAATTGAATCGTGACTGGAGGGAATTTAGGTTGTAAGTCAAGATAGCACACAATATTTGATTATCATTTTCTAAATATATATTAATATATTAAAATTATCTTAGGTATCCCAACTTTTTAATTTGATGCTTAATCCTTAGGAGATAAATCTGTTATAATCTTCTCTAAATAACTTTCTTGTATGCTTGTATAGCTTGTCATGTAATCTGGAAAATGTATTGTTACCTTATTCTGTAGAATACATGTAAGTCCAATGTTCATTTTTAAATGTGGATTTTCTATTGCTCCTTGGAAATGAAGGAGAAGACACTGAGTCTGTCAAGGACATTAATTTAATAGAAACTAGGGAAAAATTGCTTACCTCTGTCTAAACTTAAAATATTCTTTCTTATATTATAAGAGATGACAGGATTCCAATGTTGACTGTCAAGAGTTTATAATGGAACTTGCCTTCAACTCTCCTCAATTTTAACTTTGGATATATTGACAATGTGCAGGACAAAGTCAGCACTCTTGCTCAGCACAAAACAAAGTCTGCAACTCACCAACTTTCATTCTGGGGGTAGAGATTTACCCTCTGCTATTTCCCTGTTTTGGCATTAGTGATAATTAAACTAACATCAATAGATACAGTAACCTTAGAGCACCTGAAATGACTGAATTTAATTTTTATTATTATTAGTCAGGATGATTTAAGTTTCTTTAAAAAAATGGCAAAAGAACCCTACAGCAAATATAGAAAGAGTCCATATATTTTTCTGACTGTAACTCTTACTTAGTAAAATTTCTATGAATTTACAAAAAAGTGATGGAGAAGGTTAAAGAAGGATTTTGGAGAATGATAAAATGTTTGTAAGAGCACTAATGCAAGAATATATGGAAAATAAATTCTGTGATGGCCTCTAGACTAGTTAGAGCTGGGTTTGAACTTCAATTCTGCAATTTGGTGATTATGGTTCCCTAAGAATATTGTCTCAAACTCTGAATCTTAGTCTCTTTATCTAAAAATGGGGACAAGAATGCACATGTGAGAGTGATATTGGAGGACCAGATGAGATAATGTATGCTAAATTTGACTTTATTTTGCTTAGCGGTGGCACTAATCTCTACATCTGAGTTTACTGAGGAAAAGAGAAAAATAGTTTTTCTATCCAACCACAATGACCAATAAATAGAACGAAATTTTATTTAAGAAAGCCTACACAATTTATATACAGAACTATTATTACCTGTATACAAGAAACATATTTCAGTTCAGTTCAGTCACTCAGTTGTGTCCGACTCTTTATGACCCCATGGACTGCAGCACGCTAGGCCTTCCTGTCCATCACCAACTCTCAGAGTTTACTCAAACTCATGCCCATTGAGTTGGTGATGAAATCCAACCATCTCATCTTCTGTCGTCCCCTTCTCCTCCTGCCCTCAATCCTTCCCAGCATCAGGGTCTTTTCCAATGAGTCAGCTCTTCACATCAGGTGGCCAAAGTATTGGAGTTTCAGCTTCAGCATCAGTCCTTCCAATGAATATTCAGGACTGCTCTCCTTTAGGATGGACTGGTTGGAACTCCTTGCAGTCCAAGGGACTCTCAAGAGTCTTCTCCAACACCACAGTTCAAAAACATCGATTCTTCAGTGCTCAGCTTTCTTTATAGTCCAAGTGTCACATCCATACATGACTACTGGAAAAACCATAGCCTTGACTAGAAGGACCTTTGTTGGCAAAGTAATGTCTCTGCTTTTTAATATGCTGTCTAGTTTGATCATAGCTTTTCTTCCAAGGAGTAAGCGTCTTTTAATTTCATGGCTTCAGTCACCATTGGCAGTGATTTTGGAGCCCCCAAAATAAAGTCAGCCACTGTTTCTGCTGTTTCCCCATCTATTTGTCAAGAAGTGATGGGACCAGATGCCATGATCTTAGTTTTCTGACTGTTGAGCTTTAAGCCAACTTTTTCACTCTCCTCTTTCACTTTCATCAAGAGGCTTTTTAGTTCCTCTCCACTTTCTACCATAAGGATGGTGTCATCTGCATATCTGAGGATACTGATATTTCTTTTGGCAATCTTGATTTCAGCCTGTGCTTCTTCCAGCCCAGCATTTCTCATGATGTACTCTGCATATAAGTTAAATAAGCAGAGTGACAATATGCAGTACTCCTTTTCCTATTTGGAACCAGTTTGTTGTTCCATGTCCAGTTCTAACTGTTGCTTCCTGAACTGCATACAGATTTCTCAAAAGGCAGGTCAGGTGGTCTGATATTCCCATCTCTTTCAGGATTTTCCACAGTTTATTGTGATCCACACAGTCAAAGGCTTTGGCATAGTCAATAAAGCAGAAATAGATGTTTTTCTGGAACTCACTTGCTTTTTGAATGATCCAATGGATGTTGGCAATTTGATCCCTGGTACCTCTGCCTTTTCTAAACCAGGTTGAACATCTGAAAGTTCATGGTTCACATATTGTTGAAGCCTGGCTTGGAGAATTTTGATCATTACTAGTGTGTGAGATGAGTTCAAGAAACATATTAGACATATACATAATTTGTAACAACATATTACATATATTGGAATAATTTTATCATGTAACAAGTAGAACTTGCATGAAAGAAAAAAGAATATTTGGAGGCCTTAGACTAATACAGGGCTTCCCTGATAGCTCTGTTGGGAAAGAATCCACCTGCAATGCAGGAGATCCTGGTTGGATTCCTGAGCCAGAAAGAGCCACTGGAGAATGGATAGGCTACACACTCCAGTATTCTTGGGCTTCCCTGTGGCTCAGCTGGTAAAGAATATGCCTGAAAAGTAAGAGACCTGGGTTCAATTCCTGGATTAGGAAAATCCCCTGGAGAAGGAAAAGGCTACCCACCCCAGTATTCGGGCCTAGAAAATTCCATTGACTCCATAATCCATGGAGTCACAAAGAGTCAGACATGACTGAGCAACTTTCACTTTCACTTAATCTCTCATAAACAGATTTTTAATTTTGCATGAGTGAACATTTTAGAATATAAATATATATTGAATTGTTGCTAGTTTTGCTACATAAATATAATAATTGAGTATTATTTTCTAATGTTGACTAAAAAGATGCACAGTGTGAGAGGTGCAAGTTAAGTTTTATCTGGGGCAGAATGAAGACTGCAGTCCAGGACACACCTCAGATAGCTCTGAGAGACTGCTCCAAGGAGGTTGTAGGCGGAAGCCAATATACAAGATTTTGGTGAAAGGAGACTTCAGTGCAATCAAGTGCATACTTTACAAAAGATTTTCTGCTAGTCACGAGGAGCTGATGTCACCATGAAGGGATTTAATGATTTTCTAGATATGAAGAGATACAAGGATAGGGGTCCTTAAATCAGGTCCTGGAAATATCCAGCTATCTGGAGACCTGTTCCACCAGTTTCCCTGGCTCACAGAGCTCCTCACTCTCCCCCCTGAATTCTGCTCAGAGGGTGTTGAAGGCTGGCGTTTGCAGCAGCACAGGGTTTAATCACCACAGAGGTAGATGGCAAATGCGCTTGTTGCTGGCACTCAGCCGCTGGCAAATGTTCTTGGTGAGTGCTAGTTTGTAGTTGACACCACCGTTTCCCAAAGAACGTAAGACAGAACTTAATCGTCCAGTCAGTCACTATAGATGACCATCTCTTTGTTCCTGTTGCTTTTGGTGGTTTGTTATCTGCTGGTTGGCTTCCGGGTTTCTGTCATGGCTCAGCTGGTAAAGAACTTACCTGCCAATGCAGGAGACACAAGAGTCCTGGGTTCAATCCCCAGGTCAGGAAGATCCCCTGGAGAAGGAAATGGCAACCCACTCTGGTGTCCTTTCCTGGAAAATCCCATAGATATAGGAGCCAGGGGCTACAGTCCATGAAATTGCAGAGTCAGACATGGCTGAGTGCAAACACATGCTGGCAAGCTGGTAGTGGGTATGACTTCCAGGCTGGCTCCACATGGCTTAAATGTCATTGAGGACTATTCTGAACGCTTTGGCTGCCACTTCCCTGGTGGTATAGGCGTTAAGGAGTCTGCCTGCAGTGCAGGAGGCCCAGGTTCGATCCCTGGGTTGGGAAGATCCCTTGGAGAAGGAAATGGCTACACATTCCAGTGTTCTTGCCTGAAAAATCCCATGGATGGAAGAGCCTGGTAGGCTGTAGTCCAAGGGGTCACAAAGAAATGGACAGGACTGAGCAACTTCACTTTCTTAGGCTGGCTTGAGATTTTCAATATAAAGGCAGGAATTCCAGGAAACTCTTGCCTTGGGCAAATATGATGAACTTGCGCCAGAAGAATACTGGGTCAATGGGAACTCACTTTCTGAATTTCCCCTGCAGAGTTCAATCCACAGAACACTCTTTTTTAGAACATAAGAACTTTATTCCATTTGCATTTGAAAATCAGAGCTGGGTGAAAGAAAGCAGTCAGTTGTTTTATGTATGAATCTTAAACATTATTGAGCTTTACTGTACTTGTAATTTATAGACATAACTAGGGATAGAGTATTAAATAGAGTTCTAGGTTTCTGTGGATAGAATGACTGAGGTTCTGTGAAAATGGTAGAAGGGGAAATAAATTTTAACTCTTAATTTTATCTTTGTAAGGTTATGGTGCAGTATCTTCTTTCTGTGTATGTCAGACAAGTAAGCTTTACTATTAAGCATTAATGTTCTGTGAACTTTGAATTGCAAAAAGCTCTTTTCAGCTCTACTGGAAAGTGGATATGAGTGATTAGACAAATTATGAAAACTCTTTAAGCTGAAATTTCCTTGTCCCATAAGTGGGGGATAATATTTATTTAACTTAGTTATGTTAATGATAAGTATATATATAATGTTTAATAGAGTAGCCAATACCTTTAAAAAGACTCAAATATAAGTTAGACGTTAATGTGATGATTGTTATTCTACATAATGCTTATTTTATACTTAACTTTAAAAGAGTCTCATGTTTGTAAGTAAAGGTGATAATCTGTGATCATTTTGATTTTTTTCTTCTCCTGCCATATTTTGTCTTAAGGATGACAAATTTTGTTAGATTGGTTTTCTTTAGCTTTTTTTAGTTACCTCTTATTCGGAAAGCTTGGAGCTGGAAGGGTAAATGGGAAAAGGTCATTCATTCACACATCTCTTGAGGACTTAAATGTATGTCATACGGTAGCATAAGAATAAGTTATGGTGGCTGCTTCCAAGATGTTCATAATTTACCAGTTGGGAACAGAAGTTTTAAAAAAGTACTTTTATCATTGGTGCAAAAAAAAAAAACTTGCTAAAAAATGACCGTGAGAGAATAAAGGAAGTGTGGTAACCATTGTCTTAAAATGTTTTCCTAAATATATGTACCTAATTTATTATGGAAGATGTTTTAATCACTTGGGACAGTTATAACATCTATAATCAAATTCTGTACCTAGAAAATACTTTATATATGGTAATTTTGAGTGATAATTTTGAGACTTAGAGCAATGTGTTTAATTGCATAACTAATGACTGGAGGAAAACAGATGCTGAGAAGGCATATATTATTAAAATGCAAAATTATCTCAGAACAGTGCATTTCTACTCTGGACAATAAAGAGTTCACATCGGTGATTTTTATACAACGTAAAATACTATGGCTCCTTGTTTAGAATACCTGCTGAAGACACGGCAGAAAGTCAGCCCCCACGACCTGACGATTCTCACAATATAGCTATCCACGTCAAGAAAGCACGCGGCGGCCGTACTTTATATGGACCAAAGCAATATGAAGAGGCGGTAGTACAATTCATGACTATTTTAAAGAAATTGTAAGTATTTTAAATATGTTACTTCTTATAGTTGAATGATTCTTTTGAATAGCCTTTTTAAAAAAAATCATTATTCCTATTCAATATGGAATAATGTCTATTGGATAGGTACAAATCATTACTCTTGCCCCCACCCCCAAAACCCAGGGAGAGGTGATTGAGGGTCCCCTTGGGGTGTATTAGTCATATTTGCTAACATCATTAATCTCATCATGACTCCATTAATCACATTTCAATGGGTCCAAATGTTTTACGTATTCAAACAAAAATAATGCAGCTGAAACCTGTTTAATTGATGGATTGTTGTAGTATCTATAGCCCTCTGTGTATCTCTAGCTGAACCATGAGCAGAGCCATGGACTACTTGAGTCATGCCACTTAATATGTTTTTAAAAATAACTCCCTTATACTCTAAATTTTTTTACTTTGTCATCATACTTGAAATTTTAACAAATTGATTTTCAGTAAGAGTAGCCTCTTTTTAAGGAAATGCAAATATGCCTGACAAGATTAAGAATACTGGATATTGATAACAGAGCATTTTGGCTTAATCATATTATTATGTCTTAACTTATACTTAAATTCAGCAGCTCTGAGTAAACAGTGTTAGATGGGAGGAAGGAAAAAAGAGGTTGAAGCATTAAAAACGTTGGAAAGGTCATATATGGGGATGTCACCAGAAAGGAAGGGTTTGAATAAGTAGAGGACACTATAATTGTGAGTGTGTATAAACAAGCAATGGGAGGGAGAGATGAGAGAGGAAAGAGAATTACAAAACTCTCTGTTAAATTTTGTATTTTGAGGCATATCAGATTAAACACAACGTTACATGTGTTAGTTAGATTTTGTGTTGTAAGCAACAGAAACTGGCTGGTTAATGAAAACAAACACACACAAAGGAGTTGGGGAGAGGAAACTTGTGGAAAAATACTGGATTGCTCCCCAAATAGAGAAAGAGTGTTTTGTTCTCCTGAGTGTATGATATTGGACTCAGCCAGCCACAACTAGTTTTGATTGGGGGTTATTAGGCTCACACTTTAGTTTCAGCGGTAGGGAGTCAGATTTTTGACTGTTGCAGTTTGCTTTCATATTCACATCTTGGATAAATGCTGATGGGAATCACACACTTTAATTTACAATTTTACTGAATTTACATTCAATTGGTAAGAGCATTTCAAAAGAGAAAATATCAGTGTCTCAGAAAGAGGGGGAAATGGATCATGAATAAACAATATTAAAAGCAATGAATTAAAACATGATGAAATTTTTATAAATAATTTTGACTGACTTTATTTCTCACTTATTAATGAATTCAGTATATACTTTTGAATCCCTACAGTTTCTGAAAATATTCTTGATTTTGGGACAGCAGTGGTGAATACAATAATTTTGCCCTCATAGGAAGCTTATATTCTAATGTAAGAGGGATAATACACACACACACACACACACACACACACACACACACACACACACACTCTCTCTCTCTCTCTCTCTCTCTCTATATATATATATATATATATATATATATATTATGTTAGTGATAGGTATTAGAAATAAAAACTAATGCTGAATAGGTGTATAGGGGATGATGGGAATGATTAGAGAAATCATCTAATTTAATGAAACGAGGCCTTGGAGAAGCTCACTTCAGGCAGAGGAAACACAAGTGCTGGAGCTGGGGTGACGTGTGTTTTGTAAACACAGGCCAGCGCTGTGCAAGTGCATCTGTAAGGGGAAGTATCTGTAGGAGCGAGGCTTCAGAGTCAGCTGGACCAGATCATCGTTTTGGATCTTGCAGGCTGTGGTGGGTTTTGAATCTTGATATGACAGGCAAAATGGGAAGGACGTTACTTTTATTTCCATGGCTATGTGTCATGTATGGAGAGTCCACTGTGGGTACCAGGAGGAGATTTGGGATGAGCTGTCAGAAGGCTACATGGAATTAATTGGTCTAGGTGTGAGATGACCATGGTCTGAAGTCTGTTTTAGGGAGATCGGTTTGACATGTATCAATGGAACTTGACTTAGCTTTTAAAAAAGACATGAGCTGAGCAGTTTTCAACTGATGTTCCTGGAAGCGCAACCTAACCACCAGCAAAGACAATGCCGGGCAATCCATCTACTGCTCTCAGCTGTTCGGGTTTGATGACATTGCCTATAACTCCACCGGCTTTAAAAACAGAATTATGGATTTCTCTGGTAAACATAATTGATTTCTTTACAAATGACTAATTTCTGGAAAACAAGTGATGTGTATATGTAACTGTGGAGGTTGTAGGAAGGGTAGGAAAGAGTCAAACTGATAAATGAGCTGTGAAAAGCAGTTTAAGATCCTCCGAGAAAACTTGGTCCAAATGATTTTTCTCCTACTTTCTCCAATTAAAGATGTTTCCTTTGAGGGAAGGAGGCATCTAAAGATCATTATGTTACAGTGGGGCAGTGAGGCAAAGCCACTTCTCAGGAATGACTCAGAGGAACTGGTCCCTGAAAGGACATGAGGATTTGTGTTGTTTAAATTCAGGCTGTTTAAAATCCAAATGCAATATGGTTCTTATGGTGCTGTTTGCTAGTGAAATGGGGTATAAGAGGAAGAAATGTAATCTCAAACTATATTTTAGGGTTACATGCTGATGAGAGAAAAACACTTTCTGGGTTATTAAATCTGTTAAAAATACAAAGTTGGGTTAAAAACTAAGTGGAATTCTAGAGGCCTTCTTCTTTACATAAAAAAAAGGTCTTAACTGGAAGCTAAAAGGGAACATAAGTTTATAAAGAATGATGCAAATGCTAAATGTAATTTAGATTTCTGAAGGAAACAGTGATTGTTTATAAGAATGGAAATTTTGAAAGAGAGCTATTTGTGTTCAAAGAGATGAGTTAGCCAAGGACAGGAATTAAAACCTCCTTGACAGTAGCTTGATAGCATAGAAGAGTACAGCACCACTGACTCTTGGCCCACCAGTGTGGATGAGAGTTGAATCCACATTTGGGATGTGCATATTGCAAATGCCTGACTTCAGAGTAGGGAGAAATGTGTTCTGACTTGGACTCCACCTGCAAGTAGATGTTTAGTTGCTAAGTAGCGTCCAGCTATTTATCATATATTTATATTAGTTTACAAAGGTGCCAGTGATATTTTTATATTAGAGTTTCAGAAGATACTGCTGCTGCTGCTAAGTCCCTTGAGTCTTGTCCGACTCTGTGCGACCCCATAGACGGCAGCCCACCAGGCTCCCCCGTCCCTGGGATTCTCCAGGCAAGAACCCTGGAGGGGGTTGCCATTTCCTTCCCTAATGCATGAAAGTGAAACGTGACAGTGAAGTCACTCAGTCGTGTCCGACTCCTAGCGACCCCGTGGACTGCAGCCCTCCAGGCTCCTCCGTCCATGGAATTTTCCAGGCAGGAGTCCTGGAGTGGGGTGCCGTTGCCTTTCCCGTCAGAAGCTACTAGTTGGTCACAAATTAACCAATGTTTAAGAAAATGATATCTTTGTATCATTCTCCTATTGTTTGGAAATAAGTAAATGCTCTCATTACTAATTTCTTGTCAAATTATTTTTCTCACTGTGTAGTTATGTCTTAGTCCCTCTGTATTGCTGTAACAAAAACACCGTAGACTGGATGGCTTAAATAACAGAAACTCATTTGTCACAGTCAGTTGGGGAGGCTGGGAGGTCTAAGGTCAAGGCAACTGCAGGTTCCCCTGGTGGGGCAGGGCCCTTCCCGAGTCATTGGTGGCCCTCTTCTCGCTAAAGTGGAGAGAGCTCTCAGAGCCCCTTCTGATACAGTGCTCAGTGTGTGGAGTCGGGGGAGAGGGGCTCCCTGAACCCAGATGCAATTCAACTCGGTTGTGATGCTACCTACTCAGAGACAGAACCAGGTTTCATAGGTTTTGGGTTCAGATCTACAAAACTGCTGTTTTTTCTCCAACTCATTCTCCCCTTCCAGACAACAGTTGAAAGCTTGTGCTTCTGACTGGCCACCTACACACTAGAGGATGCCACAACCCTTCCGTGGACTTAGATGTCAGGCATAAGTCTAGATTGTTGTCTGTACTTCTGACCAACTGACTATAAGTCACAGGCTCCCATGGCCCCTTCCTTAGGTTCAATTAATTTGCTAGAGCATATCAAGGAACTCAGAGAAACATTTTGCTGACTAGCTCCCTAGTTTATTATAAACAGATATAACTCAGGAACAGTCAGAAGGGAGAGAGGCATAGGACGGGGTGTGTGGGAAGGGATGTGGAGCTCAAATGCTTTCTTGGAGCGTGAGTGAGTGAAAGTTGCTCAGTTGTGTCTGACTCTGCCACCCCGTGGACTGTAGCCCATCAGGCTCCTCTGTCCATGGAACTCTCCAGGTCAGAATACTGGAGTGGGTAGCCATTTCCTTATCCGGGGGATCTTTCCAACCCAGGGATTGAACCCACGTTTCCTACATTGGCAAGCAGATTCTTTACCACTGCGCTACATGGGAAACTCAAAGAAAAAAAGACATCATGCATATTGTTGATATTATTGCTTAATAATACACATAATATTATTATATAATACAGCTGATTAATATATATTAAACATCTTTGTTGATATAAGTTACTTACAATAAAATGCATATTTTAAAACATTCAATTTGATGGGTCTTGATACATGTATACATCTACAAAACCATCATCACTGTATAAATTTGATATGTCTTGACATGTATAGATCTATGAAATCATCACCACAATCAAGATAAAGAACATATTCACCATTCATAAGAGTTTCCTTGTGCACCTTTGTAATCCTTTCCTTTTACTCAACTTTATATCCCATTCCCTTTCCCTAAGAAGCCACTTGTTAGCTTTCTGCCACTATAGTTTGTTTTCCAGAATTTTGTGTACATGGAATCATACAATATATTTTGTATTTTAGTCTGGTTCTTTCACTCAACACAATTATTCTGGATATTCATTCATGTTGTTCTGTATATCAGTAGCTCATTTTTTTTTCCCCTTGAGTGGTAATCCACTCAATAATATACAACTGTTTCTATCTATTCATCTGTTTATAGACATTTGGATTGCTTTTAGTTTTTGTGTATTATATAAAGCTACATGAACATTCATGTACCAGTCTGGACATTTGCCTTCATTTCTGTTAAGTAAAAATCTAGAAATGGAGCAACTCAGTCCTTGATAAGTGTATGTTGAACTTTTAAGAAATTGCCAAACTCTTCCAAAATTCTTGTACCACAGACATTTCCCTATTAGTTTATGATTGTTCTAGTTCCTTTGCATTCTTGTCAACTCTTGATTTGATCATTTAAAAATTTTTAGTTATTCTAATAGGTTTATAGTGCCATATCATGATTTTAATTTATACTTCCCTACTAACTAAAGATGTTTAATGTGTTTGTCATTCATATATGTTCTTTGATGAAATACTGGTACAAATATTTTGCACATTTTAAAAGTGAAAACTCAACTTTAAGAGAGGAAAATATTCGCACAAATGTTGAAGGTAATTTGTATATTCTAAACATATTAGAACATATATCAGATATATGCCTAGTAAATATTTGCTTAGTCTTTAGCTTATCTTTCTCAGTTTCCAGTTTTAAAAAGTAGAAGTACCTAATTTTTATTAAATCCAATTTAATATTTTTTCTTTTATGAGTCATGCTTTTGATATTATATATGGGAAATTTGGCCCTATTAAAAATCTTGAAAGATTGATCATATGTTTTCTTTCACAAGTTTTATAGTTTTAGGTTTTGCCTTAAAATTTGAGTTAATTTTTGCAAATGGTATAAAGTGTGACTAGAAGTTGTGTTTCT
Organism: Antilocapra americana; assembly: GCA_007570785.1. Lineage (NCBI taxonomy): Eukaryota > Metazoa > Chordata > Mammalia > Artiodactyla > Antilocapridae > Antilocapra > Antilocapra americana. Next base: position 6,033,615 of record ML661888.1, on the reverse strand, counting down.
TTTTATTTATTTGTTTGTTTTGCTCATTGATATCCATTTATTGAAAATGATACTCTTTCTGGATTGCGATGACTTTGTAGTTTTGGTGGAAATTATCTATTCATGCACAAGTGGTTTTATTTATGGAATTTCTATTTTGGTGATGCATGTCTATCTTAATTTACTTAATTTGCATATCATGATAACTATAGTTTTTTGATATGTCCTAAAATCAGGCGGGTTTCCCAAGTGGCACTGGTGGTAGGGAGCCCACCTGTCAGTGCAGGACACATAAGAGATGTAGGTTTGATCCCTGGGTGGGGAAGATCCCCTGGAGGAGGGCATGGCAACCCACTCCTGTTTTCTTGCCTGGAGAATCCCATGGACAGAGCAGCCTGGCGGGCTGCAGTCCACAGGGTTGCTCAGACTCAGACATGACTGAAGTAATTTAGCATGCGCACATTCAAAACCAGTAGTGTGATTTCCTCCACTTTGTTGTTCTTTTGGGTTATCTTCAGCCTTTTGTGTATTCATATGAATGTTTAGAATCAGTTTGTAAGTTGCTAAAATAGAAAAGACTACTTGGAATTTTACATATTTATTGCAATTTTCATTTGCTTTTTAATTTTATGCTTGTTTTAGGTAACAGAACTTATTGAATCTTCCTGGGTTTTAAAAAGAATCTAGCTGTAGAACTCACTTCAAAATAAACTTTGTACAGATAAATAATGTGTTAAAATCATAACAATTTTGACCAAGAAATGGTGGGATCTGGAAAACTTTCTACTCTGCGTATAAATCCTATAAATCAATATTATTAAGACTTTAAAAGAATCTTTTTCTTTTTTCTCAGTTAGATTTACCCAGTTTTAACTTTTCATCTCTTCATTTTTTTTTTTTTCTGCCTAAAGTATACCCTTTAATATTTTCCTTACTGTGGTCTTCTGATGGAAAATTCTTTCAAGTTTTGTTTCTTAGAAAAATGCCTTCATTTATTCTTCATTTTTGGAGATTTTTCGCTGAAAATAGAATTTGATATTGGCAGTTATTTTATGACTTTTTGGCTTTGTTTCAGCTCCAAAGTCAGCTATCTGTCTTGTTGTTCCTCCTTTGAAAGTAATAAGACTTCTTTTTTCCCTAGATATTCCTAAGATTTATCTCTTTGTATTTGGTTTTTAAAACTTTTGCTATTATTTGCCCCAAATTTATTTTTTTTAAAGTCTTTTGATTTGTAGTTCTGCTCAAAGTTGAGGCTTGGCATCCTTAATTTATGTAAGAAAATTAATCATTAATCTATCAAATATTGTTCCTGATGAACTCTCTTTATCCTGGCCTTCTGGAACTCTACTTACTTATAAGTTAGAACTTTGTATAATGTCCTAAATGTCCTCTATCTTGTTTTCTGTGCTTCACTTTGTCTCGTCTTGTGTCAGTTTGTATATTTTATTTTGCTTTTGTTTTCCTGTTCACCAATTCTCTTTCGCTCATTCATAGAGCACTTAATTTCAGTTACTTCACTTATCATTTAGAAAAACTTCAGTGGGCTCTTTTTTATAGTTTGCAGTTCTTTATCAAAATCATTATATTATCATTTGAGTTCTTGGACATTTTAGTCATAATATTGATTATGATGCAAATTGGTCTCATTTTAAGTTTACTATACACTTGGGCTAGGTGTTGTTTTATTGATGTCTATTCTTGTGCCAAATTCATCTGAATTAGAAATAACTTTAGCTTTATGGTGTGTGCTGATATCTGGTAAGACAATTTCTTACTAATTTGTTAATTAATTGCATATATAAAATAGTATCTTTCTCATTCAGGAACATGGTATATATTTTGCATTTTTTTTCAGTCTTCTTTTGTGATCTTAGTAGAGTTTCATATAGAGTCTATATTTTTTAAGGGGGTCATTTCCTAGTTCTTATATCTTTTTTGTGAATATTGTAAGTGTATTGCTTTCTTATTGCATTTTTTTAAGACAAGTCTCAAAAAAATTAATGGGCACAGTTGAAGTAGTACCTTTTCCTTTCAGCTTTATTGCCGTATAATTTATACATAGCATTCCACAAGTTTAAATGTATACCATAATAACTTAAATGTATTATGAAGTGGTTACCACAAGTTTAATTAATATCCATAGGCCTATATAGACACAAAAATGCTTTTTTTTTCCTTTGAGATGGGAACTTTTAGGATTTATTCTCTTAAAAACTTTCAAATCATTGTATTTTTTAAATATTCAAAGTATGTGGGAAAGCTAGCTATTTAACTAGGTATATATATATATCAGTTTTGTTTATCTTTTCAAACCTTCAGTTCTAAGCTTTACTGGGCTTCCCTGGTGGCTTATATGGTAAAGAATCTGCCTGCAACCTGGGTTTTATCCCTGGGTCAGGAAGATACCCTGGAGAAGGAAATGGCAACCCACTCCATATACTTGCCTAGAGAATCCCATGGAGAGGAGCCTGGCGGGTTACAGTCCATGGGGTCACAGAGTTGAACATGACTGAACGAGGCTTGGTAGTTAAACAGCTACCATATATATTGGTAGTTAAACAGCTAGCTTCCCAATATACTTGCAATATTTAAAGAATACGATGACTTGCAAGTTTTCAGGAGAATAGGTCCTAAAAGTTCCCATCTCAAGGAAAAAAAAAAAAAAAATATATATATATATTAGTAGAACTTCCCTGATGACTCAGACAGTAAAGAATCTGCCTGCAATGCCAGAGACCTGGGTTAGAGCTCTGTGTTGGGAGCATGCCCTGGAGGAGGGCATGACAACCCACTCCAGGATACTTGCCTGCAGAATCCCCATGGACAGAGGAGCCTGGTGGGCTACAGTCCATGGGGTTGAAAAGAGTCAGACAGGACTGAGTGACTAACACTTTCACTTTCACTTTATCTTAAAATGCAAAAACTAAAAATCCATTCAATATAAGTATAAAAATTTTAGGAAAAAACTATTGGGAAAGCTCTTCTATGAGCAAATAAAATGAAAATATTCTCCGTGTTTGGACAAATTACATTAGTGTACATTAATTCTTTATTGATGTAATCCATTGTTGTTTATTGTTGTTTAGTCACTAATTCATGTTTAATTCTTTGCAACCCCATTGACTGCAGCCATGCAGGCTCCTCTGCCCATGGGAATTCCCAGGCAAGAATACTAGAGTAGGTTGTCATTTCCTTCTCCTTGGAATCTTCCTGACCCAGGGATCGAACTCATGTCTCCTGCATTGGCAGGTGGATTCTATACCACTGAGCCACTAGGGAAGCCCAAAAGTAATCTATACTGCTTATGAATTGTCTTTTAATGTCTAATCTTACATCTTGAGACTACACTGCTTCATTCTCCCTATTTTCTTGTCATTTGAGCTTATTTTTGTCATTTACAGTTCCTTTAGTTGTTTAGTAGAAAATTTAGAGAAGAAACAAGCCATCTTTTACTAAAATTTACATCAAGCCATTAATCTTATTTACAGAAAACCAATATTCATATTGACCTTCATTTCTTTAAGTGTCAATGTGGGTAGATGAACTTCCTGTTGAGGGAACATCAATAATATTAATAGCAATGAGAATCAATTTTTATTGCTATCTTCTAAAAATAGCATAAATGAGACAGGAAATAATCTAGGCATTGGATTTGAAAAAATTGTGTCACTGATTCAGTTAAGTTGACTAGTGTATTTTACTTGAAATTAGATTTTCAAAAACATTTTGAAAATGTGTTCTTAATAAGGAAGCATCTCTCTTTTTTGTATTTTACAGTATAACACAAAATCCTGGTAACCCATCCTAATTTCATATTTGTAAGTGATATACTTTTTGTTTTAGTAACACATATTCTAAGTATAGCTCTCTACATAGCAAATACATATTCTTTTGTAGAAAAAAGTGCAATCTATACAACAGCCTAGGAATATTTGGAATATGAGTATATATACTGAACATTCCAAATAACAAATCACATAAACAATGTACTTTTTCATTGTCTTATTTTTTTTTCACTTATGGAAATGTTAAGATTACATCTTTGAATCAGTTCAAGTTTTGAATCTGTCACTGAGTTATTAATTCAGAATAAAGTTAAAAGTCAAGTCATATTTTCCCTCTGTAGTCCACATTGTCCTTATCATTAATCACTAAATAACAATAGCATTTGTTTTCTTGTGTATTTGTAATATGGATGATATATTTTTCCTTAGTTTGAAAGAAAAGAATTGTCAGAATGAAAACTGTTATAAATAACACTAGATATCTAATTCCAAATGATTATTCACCAAACAAGGACTTTGGATAAATCAGCTCTTCAGTATAGAAATAGATTTTTATTTAGAAGTAACTGTCTCCCATAGGGCTGTATTTCTAAGGCTACTGCCTGTGCCAGAGAATGCCTAGTTGACTCACCATAACTTCTCAGATTGACTGCTATTTTTCACAGAGTTAAAAGGTGATATAAAAGCAAAGTGAGACATGCTAGATTCTTCCTATATTGTTGAAAAATGTAACAATTAAAAGTCCTTGACAGAAAAATCTTTTTGATCGAATTATTTTAGTTATATTAAATAATAGTACTTCCACAAACACATAAAACTCAATTTTTTCTATTTTCAGTGATTTTGATAATTATAAGTTCTAAAAGTCAAATTTATCACCTGCTTTCAAGTATTTGCCTTTATTTTCTCTTCTGATTTCCTGTTTTGGTTTTCATCCTTGAAACTAGAATTTTTATAACAGTTGAAAATTTATTGCTTTAAAGAATGAGACAAATTAAACAATGTTTCAAGAACTGCTTCAGTTATGGTACAGTGATCCCTGATCCTTAAGGTGATTATTCCTCTGGTTGTGGGCAGTGTTGCCAGCTGCTGGCTCACAGATGCCAGCTCTGAGTGAGTGAGCTATCCAGCCCAAGTCTGTGCCCTTTTGCTGACATTCATTCAGTAACTGAGGTGGATATTAGAGACTGTTTTATTCCATATTCACTTTATGCATTTCTTGACTTTAGCAATGTCTAGCTCATTGCCCAACTTGTATCTCAATGTGGATTTATGATCTGATAGTAAAATGTCTGTTTTCAGCCACTGCAATATATGAATTTGACTACTGATAGTCTAAAAAACTTCTGTACACATAAACTCACACCCTCTGATATACCCACATGGTACTTTCAGAGTATGTTTTTGAGAGAGAGACTGGACACAGCAGTTTGTTTGGAAAATAAGGTGAGACTTTGAAGCTTTACATAAAATTAAGAAACATGAACATTCTACAGAATAGAACACAGTTGGATTGATGCAGACTGTGGGAAGACTGTGGTATTGTTCTTTGTATGCACATGTGTATATGTGAGTACATGCTGGCGTTTACACACATTCATGCCTTTCCAAAGAACACCGTAGAGATATCTGATTACAAGGGTTTTAGATGCCCTTGGTGGCATGTCTGTTAATTCTGTTAATTTAACCTAAGATTTGTTGATATATATATACACACACACATACACACATGCCTGTGTGTGCTCAGGTGCTTCAGACACCAAGGACCACAGCCCGCCAGGCTCCTCTGTCCATGGGATTTCCCAGGCAAGAATACTGGAAGGGCTCCCATTTCCTCCTCCAGGAGAGCTTCTTGACCTAGGGTTCGAACTCGTATCTCCTGTGTCTCCTGCATTACAGGCAGATTCTTTACTGCTGAACCATTAGGGAAGCCTATATATTAATATATAATTAAATTCCCCCTTTAAATGTTGAGCTTGATGGATTTTGACAATTGTATACGGTTGAGTAACTGTCATCAAAATTCATCCTTTATGCAGTCCATCTTTTCTCATCCCTGAACCAAGATATCCTCTAATCTACTTTTTGTCATTAGAGTTTGGCATCTACTAGAATTTCATATAAAAGGAAGCTTGGATGGGAGGCAAGTTTGGGGGTGAATAGATACCTGTATATGCATGGCTGAGTCCCTTCGCTGTTCACCTAAAACCATCACAATATCATTAATCTGCTATCAGTTCAACTCAGTCGCTCAGTCGTGTCCGACTCTTTGCAGTCCCATGGACTGTAGCATGCCAGGCCTCCCTGTCCATCACCAACTCCCAGAGTTCACTCAAACTCATGCTCATCAAGTCTGTGATGTCATCCAACCATTTCATTCTCTGTCATCCCCTTCTCTACCGGTCCTCAATCTTTCCCAGCATCAGGGTCTTTTCAAATGAGTCAGTTCTTCACCTCAGATGGCCAAAGTATTGGAGTTTTAGCTTCAGCATCAGTCCTTCCAATGAATATTCAGGACTGATTTCCAAACCAGTCAATCCCCATCCATAATTGCAATCTAATTTAATTTTCCTTTCTCCTTCAAACAAGAAGCCTATCTCTCAGGCTTATTCCTACCTGGTAATTTGTTTTATATTATCTAAAGGAACATGGAGCTTCCCTGTGGCGCTGGTGGTAAAGAATCCACCTGCTAATGCAGGAGGTACAATAGACATGGGTTCGATCCCTGGGTTGGGAAGATCCCCTGGTGAACAGGATGGCAACTCACTCCAGTATTCTGGCCTATAAAGTCCCAGCGACAGAGGAGTCTGGTGGGTTACAATCCATGGGGTGGCAAAGAGTTGGACATGACCGAGTGATGGTGCATACCTATCTAAAAGACCAACTCTCCTTGTTATTATTATTATTACTATTACCCTTCTAAAAATTTTTATTCAGGGAGAAATTCTAGAGGTTTCCAAAGCCTTTTTTCCTCCCACTCCACCTCTCCTTTGGTGACTGCTGCTCACAATTAGGCAAAATCTTAAATGCACATTTGTTGCATGCTTTTTTTTTCTATGGTCTCACCAGAATTATGAACTTTTTCAGCATAGAAATCATGACTTCCAACCAAGCACTGGTCTTAATGCTGAGAATGCTCAAAAGCACAATAAACATGTCAATTAATTGATGCAAATATCAATAACACTGACAATTTTACCCAAGCACAAGCTAATGGTAAAAACTGTAAACCGCAAAAACGTTTTCATTGGGGTTGCTAAAACTTTTTTCATACTGTTGTTTTATATATATACATGAATTATTTGTACTTTAAAACACTGTAGTAGTAGATTGAATATAAGGTTTTACAGCTTCTGTTTTCATTTTTAGACACCAACATATTTTCTACTTTTGGGCAGAAAGACATGTTCTATCTTAAGTAATTAGTTCTGAAATTAGACTGGGAGTGGAGAGTAGGCAGAATAGTTGAGGTGTCACAAAGTTGACACCGTGAAAGCATAAGAATGTTAGAGCTTAGACAATTAGGAACCCTCTGTCTTAAAGACCGGATGCTTTACAAGACTACGGAGTCGCAGCTGAAGTCTTCATCCCAGTGTATGTAAGAGCCATGCCTCTCACCCTTTGTGATGATCAATGTGATGTGTCCATAGGAGACCAATTGCTTTAAAAATAAAATTATGAACACCCTTTACAGAAAACACCTTATCTACCCTAGGGAAATTCAGATGATACAAAGCAAGCCTCTGTGCCTTGTGGCTGATGCATTTTGTCCTTCAGTCCCCGGGAGGAGGCCGTTCTCTTCATTGCCTTGGAAATGTGACTAGGCCACATTCAGTTTGTCAGTATTCGCAACCCTTTGGTTGGTTTCCCAAACATTTAGTCCCCCTTGAAAAGAATTACGCCAGTTGTTACTGGCGGGGCTTCATTATTCTGTGAAAAAGTGCTTGGAGAGATATTAGCTCTGAGGCAGTTTTCCTCCTGGACATGAAACAAGGCCTGTGAAAGCGGTGGCTGGTGCCTGACTGGCGACTGGTTCTCCTTAGGTCCGGTGTGCCCTTTATTGCGTTCTAGCTTTGCCGTCTCTCAGGAGTCACAGGGAGGAGAGGTCATAGTCCTTCTCCCAGCTCACTGAACCGCCTGGGTCGTGAGTCTCCCTCCGGACCCAGGGGTGTCTACTCCCTTAATGAATCCTAATCTTTCTTGTTGGCAAGGTTGTGCTCACCTCATGATACGGCCGCTTCACCGCCAGCAGCTCAGGGAGCAAAACAGAGAACAGATTTCAGTGCTCCTTGTTAAGCCCGTTTCTTTTTCTCGAAGGCTGGGTAACCCAGAGTGCACTCAAGATTCTCTCCACACCCACATCCCAACACAAAGGCAAGTCTATACCGTAAACACCAAGTAGATACAATTGATTTTCATTTCCTGTGGCTACTGTGGTCTATCAAGTTGCTGACAATTCTGACCATTGCTTTCAGAGGAAATACATGGTTAGGTCTCTTGTGAGCCTCTAGGTTCCCATATCTTGATTAATATAGATCCTTTTTTATGTGTCATTCTGTTCAGAGACATTTTTATTTAACATATGGTAGACTGATGCACGTTGAACTCATGGCCAGCAGGACTAACTCATGCCTGAATGAAGCTTATCTAACGTTTTCTCCATAAGGCACATCGTCCCTCTTACAATTTAGGAATACTACACAGCAAGTGTAATAGGGAAGGACTGTTTCCAAGTTCATCACTACAGGGATGCTGCCAATAAGCTTAATTATGCATAGTGGCCCATTTCTGGGAACCCTGCCTTCCAGGCAATGAGCATCATGTTAAAATATTCTGGTTTAGCTCACAAGAAACATCCTGGCCAGGCCCACCTGTGAATAATTGTATTTACATATCTATATCAATATAGGTAGAGGTGAAGATACAGATAGAAATCCTCCCTACAGTCATTCACGGGTTTCACTTAACTGACTATCAATGAAACTTTTAATTCCTTAAAAAGTCAGATTCTCTTTTTGTTTTCTCTGTTTTAATTATTATTCCCAGGAGTCACTTATAAGTGTTCTTTGTAAGAAGAGGGAAAAGAAGAAGACATTCCTTCAATTTATTTATCTCAATACTTGGGGGGAAGGGTAATAGAATCTCCAGATATTGTCATTTGCTAGTATGGCCTTTGAAGGGTGGACCCAGAGATAAGAGCCTCCAGTATGTGCCATTGTGCTTCGTTCTGCTATAGAAACTTTATTTAATTTGATGGAAATTCACATATAAATCATTTAGTTCTCTTTTTATCTTTCGTACACTACATCTAATTCAAAACTAAATCCTTCTGAGATAACCCTAAAAATAGAGGATGTCCAGAATTCAGTCCACGTTTTTCCTCCAGTTCCACTGGAACAAATCTGGTCAGAGACACTGTTGCGTCTCTCCTAGTTCATTTTCATGGACCTCTTAACTAGGCTTCTATTCATCATCTACCACAGCTTGTTCTTAACATAGTAGCAAGAGTGGTCCTTGAGAAATTAGATCATGTCTTTCCTCTGCTCCAAATCCTGGATGGTTAAAACCTAGGGTTCTTTAAACATTCCACAAGGCAGTACATGATTTTAACTCCCTGCATTTCCTCACAACCATCATCTCTTAGTAATAGGCCCAATGTTCATTCTATTCAGCTGCATAGTCTCCTTGTTGTTTCTCAAAAAAACAAAATATATTCTCCCCTTTGCATGGATGTTTACCTATCCTGAAAGCCCGTCTCTCATATATTCTCATGCTAAATCTTTCGCTCAAATCTTTGCTCAAATGTTACCTTTTCAATAAAATCTGCCCTGGTCACTCAGTTTAAACTGATAACATATTTCCTCTGCCCTACTTTTCTCACCCTCCTAACTCTATTGTATTTTTCCATATCACTTATTGCCATCTAACATATTATCTAATTTCTTTAATTATGCTTCCTTAATTTGTCTATCTTAGTTCATCTCCAGAACGTAAGTTCCACAGGCACAACGATCTACGTCTGTCAGAGACATAGATCATAGTCTCTAGATATGTGCCTGGCATGTATTATGTGCAGGAAAATACGTAATGTCTATTTTAAATAGTCATCTCTTTCTCAGGACAGATGATAAAGTGAAATCCAACCACCTTTTCCCCTTAAAGAAATTACCAGTTCATGCTCATAAAACTTGGCTGAGGACATTGCTTTATCTTTCTCTGACCTTCATTTTGGAAGGATTTGTTCATTTGTCCAGATTTGTTTCAATGTTTGTAAAGAAATGAGGGACTTAAACATCAAATATCAGAAAAATAATGTTAAAAATATCTTGTTATTTAATATTACCTTGTACATAAATGAAAAGATATGTTGAAAAACATTTTTGATTGTTCCATATTCTGTGGTTCTTGGTGTTTTAGAATATTTGTGTCAGAACTTTAAAAAATAAACAATTGATTTAAAGTTCAGTTCAGTCGCTCAATCGTGTCCAACTCTTTGCGACCCCATGAACTGCAGCACACCAGGCCTCCCTGTACATCACAAACTCCCTGAGTCTCCCAAACCCATGTCCATCGAGTCGGTTATGCCATCCAGCCATCTCATCCTCTGTCATCCCCTTCTCCTCATGCCCCCAATCCTTCCAAGCATCAGGGTCTTTTCCAATGAGTCAGCTCTTCACATGAGGTAGCCAAAGTATTGGAGTTTCAGCTTCAACATCAGTCCTTCCAATGAACACCCAGGACTGATCTCCTTTAGGATGGACTTGCTGCATCTCCTGGCAGTCCAAGGGACTCTCAAGAGTCTTCTCCAACACCACAGTTCAAAAGCATCAATTCTTCGGCACTCAGCCTTTTTCACTGTCCAACTCTCACATCCATACATGATTACTGGGAAAAGTCACAGCCTTAACTAGACTGACCTTTGTTGGCAAAGTAATGTCTCTGCTTTTCAAAACACTATCTAGGTTGGCCATAACTTTCCTTCCAAGGAGTAAACGTCTTTTAATTTCATGGCTGCAATCACCATCTGCAGTGATTTTTGGAACCCCCAAAAAATAAAGTCTCTCCCTGTTTCCACTATTTCCCCATCTATTTCCCAGGGAGTGATGGGACCAGTTGCCATGATCTTAGTTTTCTTAATGTTGAGCCTTAAGCCAGCTTTTTCGCTCTCTTTTTTCACTTTCAGCAAGAGGATTTTTAGTTCCTCTTCACTTTCTGCTATAAAGATGGTGTCATCTGCATATCTGAGGTTATTGATATTTCTCCTGGCAATCTTGATTCCAGCTTGTGCTTCTTCCAGCCCAGTGTTTCTCATGATGTGCTCTGCATATAAGTTAAATAAGCAGGGTGACAATATACAGCCTTGATGTACTCCTTTTCCTATTTGGAACCAGTCTGTTGTTCCATGTTCAGTTCTAACTGTTGCTTCCTGACCTGCATACAGGTTTTTCAAAAGACAGGTTAGATGGTCTGGTATTCCCATCTCTTTAAGAATTTTCCACAGCTTATTGTTATCCACACAGTCAAAGGCTTTGGCATAGTCAATAAAGCAGAAGTAGATGTTTTTCTGGAAGTCTCTTGCTTTTTCGATGATCCAGTGTTGGCAATTTGATCTCTGGTTCCTCTGCCTTTTCTAAAACCAGCTTAAATATCTGGAAATTCATGGTTCATGTATTGCTGAAGCCTGGCTTGGAGAATTTTGAGCATTTACTAGTGTGTGAGATGAGTGCAATTGTGCAGTAGTTTGAGCATTCTTTGGCATTGCCTTTCTTTGGATTAGGAATGTAAACTGACCTTTTCCAGTCCTGTAGCCATTGCTGAGTTTTCCAAATTTGCTGGCATATTGAGTACAGCACTTTCACAGCATCATCTTTTAGGTGATTGATTAAAAAGAAGGGAGCAATTCCTCATTTTATGATATTGCAAAATACCTAGACCATAAGAATATAAGATTACTTGTTATTGTAACAGAATAATGATAAAAAGAGGCAGGTTAGTATGAAAGGAGCAGTTTAGGAGTTGGGTAGATCTTACTTCATACAAATCGTAATTCTGCTGCCACTTAACCTCTATTTGAGTCCAACCTTTGGTAAAGTACTTAGACAGTAAATTGGTGAGGGGAGGTTATTTATCAAGTAGAAGACATCAAAATCTTATCAAAGAGAAAAACACATTTTTTAGGAAGAAAATAATCCCTTTATTAAAAAAAGAAGGGCTTTAACCTATGGAATTGGTAACTTAGACACTAGATGAGATGAAAAGCCCAACAAGGAAAAGTTGAGCAACCCAAAAGTGACTACAACAGGAGGGAGAAAGGGAGAAAGAGGAAACAGCAGAGTCCATGAATAAGTGTCACCTAGTGGAAGTGATAGCGATGGGCTGGATCAGAGAGGCCAGAAGTCAAGTAGGAGGCTGACAGTTGCGCAAGATGCTGCCCAAGAAGGAAAGAACATGGGCTTTCTCTCCGTGTTTCTGGTCTCCCCCTCACTCCTGTGCTGGTGTTCTGCCCCAGTGCCTCTCAAGGGCCACACCTTTGCAGAAAGAAACAAAACAAGGCAGAGATCAAAGAATAAATCTGATACCAAATATACCAAGAATTGACACCAAATATTTGTAAATTAAGCATGATACTTAAAATACTATTTTGTGTTTTGCACATAGTAGATCATAATTTTGTATTTTTTTTCATTGCCACTCCTAGACTTATGTTGTCTTACTAAGTTCAGTTTTTGAAAATGATAGTTTTTCTCAAAAGATGGATGTGATTTTATTTCTAACACACAAAGCCCCCAAATCTAAATCTATATACCACATTTCTTTCCCGTTGAAGAACCTCTCATTATTGCTGACTGTCTTCAGTGTAAAGTTCAAATTCTTTAGCTCCAAGTCAGTGTTCTTCTCAATGAGACTACAGCCGTTTTCAGCCTACACCAGAGTTCCCTCTTCCCTGTGAGCACAGTTTTTCTTTTCGTACCTTTGTGCCTCTTCTCAAATTATTCCCCATCCTTCTCCCTGTGGCCAGTTTATCTCCACTGTCCATGCCCAGCTCAAACTTCAGCCCCTCTAGAAAAAGAAACTTTCTTCCGTTTCCAAGTCAGACATCAAACAGGGCAAGAGACATGGTATTTAAATCATGGATAAGCAACCGTGGGGAACCAAGCTCAAGGGGGCTCCCAGCATTCAGAAATCAGGAAGGACCGAAGAGGAGAAACTGAAGGAACAGGCCATGAGGTAGCAGGATAGCCAGTGTGATGTGACGGAAACCAGAAAAAAGGCATTTTGGTAAGAGGGGAGAGATCCTCAGTGGTGCATGGGTGAAGTACTGAGTGAATAAAGAAATCGCGGCTGAGGGGGGATTTCACAATTGGTCAGGAACTAAAATAGATGAGTTGCTTTCAACTCTTAGCCTCTAAAAATGCCCAAGGATAGAAAAAAGGATGCAGTTTCATGGTGCAAAGGTTTTCCCAAGTGGCAAAGAAATTCAGAATAGGATTACTGAGGCAGTAAGGTAGTCTAGGAAAAATTCTATATGAGTTCTGTGTGAACACCATATGTATTTGAAGACTCAGCATCGAGGCCTCATTTATACATTCCAACAACACATCTGATGTAGAATAGATATGCTACCTAATAGACATTCGGCAATACAAAAGGTACAGTTACAGTGCAAAATGTAACAGGGGCTCGCAGGAAATTTCTGTTGGATCCTACAGGTCCATTTTGGAGCAGAGATGCTAGGTAAAGGCAAGACTGGAACCTGCTATAGGCAACTCTTCCCCTGAATTCTGTCTCAGTTCTGGTTGACCATTACTCTGAATTGAGGAATAAGGGTGAGTGTGATTCTTCAGTGAATCTCCCTGTCGTCCATGTCCTCATCTTTAACCTTAGTTCTAAGTGAGGTTTCTGGAAGGAAATAATATATTCCAGACAGAAGACCCCACTAGTTCTATTTTCTTTGCATTAATAATTATAGCAAGTGTGAAATGAATGAGACAAGAAAACAGTTAGCCTCCTTATTTTCTTGCTTTAAACGTTTTACTTCCTAATATAAGCTGATAGAAGCTAAAAATATGTGACTATTATAATTTTTTATGTTAGTATTTGATTGAACATGGTGAAATTAAAATTCATATTATTACTAATTTTCCTAAATATATTCACCATTTATTGTCATGTGTTTATACTAGAGAGAAGAAAGAAATATTAAACTTGTTGAAGACTCAATTCTCAGAAAACTGAAAAATATTTTCTTAAACAATCTTTAAGCTGTTATATTTTTCAACTACCTTATGTTTTTAGATTATGTGATAATTTTCCCTTGGTTTATATTTCCTACCTTTTGGGTATAAAAGTATCTTTTGAGCTTCCAGATCTAGGTTTCAACAGCTGACCGTGACTTTACTCTCTCTGAAATTGTAACTTTCCATTTTTTTATCCATTGACTTATCTTTGCTATTTCCCCATGTTATGTAAGATGTTTTGTGGTTTCCATCTTATGTTAATTTTCCCTTAGCTTGTGAAACTTAGTTGCCCCTTGTTGTACTTCAGAGGAAATGAAAATGTTTTTATTATTGAAAAGTACATTTGAGATGACATTCTTAATATTTTCCTTAAAAATTTGGAAAAAAGTGTTTAAATATTCCCATTTTTATGTTTATAGTAAGTTGCATTTTCTACTTATTTTATCTTATTTTACTTAATTTTTATTTGAGGTTGACTTAAAGAGTTTGACTCAGGGCTTGAGTTGCTTTTATTTATTTTATTAACTAAAATGTTTATATAGCTTTTAAAGTTTGCATTCCATTTGGAATTATTATAAAAGATTGGCTATACTTCCCATCTTGTACAATATACCTCTGAGCATGTCTTACAGCCAGTAGTTTGTGCATCTCATCCCCTAATTGCTATATTGTCCCTCCCCACCTCTCTACTGGTAGTCAGTTCAGTTCAGTTACTCAGTCGTGTCCGACTCCTTGTGACCCCATGGACTGCAGCATGCCAGGCCTCCCTGTCAATCACCAACTTCTGCTGTTTACCCAAACTCATGTTCATTGAGTTGGTGATGCCATCCAGCCATCTCATCCTCCGTCATTCCCTTCTCTACCCACCTTCAACCTTTCCCAGCATCAGGGTCTTTTCCAATGAGTCAGCTCTTCACCTCAGGTGGCCAAAATTATGGAGTTTCAGCTTCAACATCAGTCCTTTCAATGAATATTCAGGACTGATTTCCTTTAGGATGGACTGGTTGGATCTCCTGGCAGTCCAAGGGACTCTCAAGAGTCTTCTCCAACACCACACTTCAAAAACATCAGTTCTGTGGTGCTCAGCTTTCTTTATAGTCCAACTCTCACATCCATACATGACCACTGGAAAAACCATAGCCTTAACTAGACTGACCTTTGTTGGCAAAGTAATGTCTGCTTTTTAATATGCTGTCTAGGTTGGTCATAACTTTTCTTCCAAGGAGTAAGCATCTTTTAATTTCATGGTGGCAGTGACCACCTGCAGTGACTTTGGAGCCCAAAATATAGTCTGTCTTTGTTTCCACTGTTTGCCCATCTATTTGCCATGAAGTGGTGGAACCAGATGCCATGATTGGTTATTCCACTGGTAACCAATAGTCTATTCTCTACATCTGTGAAATTGCTTCTTTTTTGGCTATATTCACTAGTTTGTTGTAGTTTTTAGATTTCCACTATCCTGTGTTTGTCTTTCTCTGTCTGACCTATTTCACTTGGCATGATGCCCTCTATGTCCATCCATGTTACCACATGTTTACCCATTCATCTGCTGAGGGACACTTAGGTTGCGTCCATATCTTGGCAATTGTAAATAATGCCTATAAATATTGGAGTTTATGTACCTTTTTGAATTGGGCTTTTTTGTTTTGTTTTGTTTTCTTTTTTGGATATGTACCCAGGAATGAAATTGCTGGGTAATATGGTAGTTCTGGAGTATGGTGGTGCTGAAGAAGACTCTGGAAAGTCCCTTGGACTGCAAGGAGATCAAGGCAGTCAGTTGTAAAGAAAATCAACTCTGAATATTCATTGAAAAGACTGATGCTGACTCTGAAACTCCAATACTTTGACTACCTGATGCAAAGAGCCAGCTCATTGGAAAAGACCCTGATGCTGGGAAAGATGGAAGGCAAAGGGAGAAGGGGGTGGCAGAGGTTGCGATGGTTGGATGGCATCACCGACTCAATGGACATGGATTTGAGCAAACTCCAGGAAAGGGTGAAAGACAGGGAAACCTGGCAAACTGTAGTCCATAGATTCACAGAAAGTCACACATGACAGTGACTGAATAAAAAGTGGTAGTTCTGTTTTTAGTTTTTCAGGAACCTCCATACTGTTCTCCATAACTGTTTACCAGTTTACATCCCCACAAGCAGTGTATGAAGTTTCGCTTTTCTCCACATCTTGGCCAACATTCATTGTTTGTAGATCTTTTTGGTGATAGTGATTCTGACAGGTATTACATTTCCCTGTGATTACTGATGCTGAGCATCTTTCCATGTGCTTGTTGGTCATCTGCATTTCCTCTGGAAAAATGTCTATTCAGTTCTTCTGCTCACTTTTTAATCAGGTCTTTATTTATTTATTTATTTTAATGTTTAGTTGCATGTATGAGCTGTTGGATATTAATCTTTTATCGGCCATATTTGCAAATATTTTCTCTCTTTCATTTTTTATTTTATTAGTAATTTCCTTAGCTGTGAAAAAGCTTTTAAGTTTAATGAGGTCCCATCTGTCTACTTTTTATTTTATTTCCTTTTTTGGAGATAGATCCAAAAAAAGTTTACTACAATTTTTACTAAAATTTTTTTTACTAATTTTATATTTCGTTCATTAAATTTTCAAATACCTAGATAAGATATTAAGCAAGTCAATATACTAACCCTTTCTCTTAATAAAATAGTATTCATATAATAACTAAATAACTCTAAAACACTACTGGTACATGGATATGTTTAAACAATATTTGAGGTGAAGGATAAGAGAAGAACTAATGTAATAAATTAATATTTTGGTCTACATACTTATTTATTTTCATATAGACTTTAAAAAACACAAACCAACCCCTGATGTATTACACTAAGCTTTTGAAATTTTATCTACATAGACTACTTCATGAGATCAAGATACTTCTCTTACTGCCTACTAGTTTGAAATGCAGAATTATTTTCTTTGTGTTTTTAAATGTCAATTTAGGGCTAATGTAGTGGGTTGGTTCTCCAATCAGTTTCTCCTTGTTGTTTTTTGTTCTAAATGTCATCTTTATTTTAATCTATTTACATTTGTTTCTAAGCATATTGCTTGATGTTCTCAAAGTTTAATGTGTTTTCTATTATATGCTTAACTTTAGCAACAGTGAGTATAAAAATCTGGTGGTGATATCACTGTACTGGTGTTTCTCGACGTTTTACACAGTAATTATTTTCCTTGCCATAACCTTGTACTTTTTCTTTAGTCTTAAAAGTGCTTCCTGAAGAATTTATCCAGTAAGAGGTAGTTTTAGATGTGCTGGGGTTTATTTTTAATGTATATCTGAATCCCCAGTGTTGACAACTCAAATGTATCCCTGCATGTAAGGCCCTGCTGAGTGAAGTGTTTTGCCACAGCTAAACGTCTGGAAAGAAAAGCAGAAATCATCAGGGAGTTAGCTTGATGTATGAAAGACCCACAGGAAGCAAAATTGAATTGATGTTAGCCAATGGTAGCAATTAAGGAAGAATGGGCTTGTGCCAAAATGTTCCTTGTAAGCTTATTTGGGGAACGTTTATTTCTTAGCCTTACCAAACCATCTTTATTCATCCTTTTATAAACAAAATGTGCCATTCATAATTGCAAAAACATTTCCCTTCAATGCAAAAAAAAAATATGTTCACATTTTCAGTGAATTTATATGGATAATTTTTTGCTGTCTGACAATCTTGTCTTAATTATGACATCTGTTCTATCTATGGGCTTCCCAGGTGACTCAGTGGTAAAGAATCCATCTGACAAAGCAGGAGACATAAGAGATTTGGGTTTAATCCCTGGGTCAGGAAGATCCCCTGGAGAAGGAAATGGCAACTCACTCCAGTATTCTTGCCTGGAGAACCCCATTGTCAGAGGAGCCTGGCAGGCTACAGTTCATAGAGTTGGACATGACTTAGCAACTGATCAGGCATGTTCTCTTTATAATTAAAAATAATTACATGTTTAAGTTGAAATCTTTCGTGGGTTTTCTATTTTAACTATCCATTATCTTTTCCTATTTAGTGCTTTCTTTCTGTATATTATCTGGTTAGCCATGTATTCTTTCATTTACTTCCATTTACAATAGCAACTGTTATACATAACCTTGATTTGCTAGTGAAAATAAAAGTGTTGGTAGCTCAGTCCAGTCTGACTGTGACCCCATGGACTGTAGCCCACTAGGCTCCTCTGCCTGTGGAATTCTCCAGGCAAAAGGATTGGAGCAGGTAGCCGCTCCCTTCTCCAAAGGATCTTCCTGGCCCAAGGGTTGAACTTGAGTTTCCTTCATTGTAGGCAGATTCTTTACCATCTGAGCAAACATGATATATCAGAGTCTGTGATAAATTAATGAAATTTACCACTTTCAGAAAATTGAAAATGATCTTTGAACAATTTAACACCTTTTAACTCTCTTTGCCTTTTGTTCTTTTTTCATCACTTAATTCTACATATATGTGTCCATCTGTCAAACACTGTTACTATTATTTATTATTTAGGCCAATATTCATTTCAATTCATCCATCTATTTATCCTGTTTTGACTTTTCTTTTCTTCCTCTTTCCCATGCTTGATAGCTTACAGTGAATGATGTCAGATTCTTGATTTCCAAAGAAGATTTAGCTTTAGGACCAGGGATCAGGCTTGATTACTCAAGAGCGTTTGTGTAGCAGAGTTTTATCAAAGTGAAAGAGGGAAAAAGAAAGCTTCTGACGTGGACATAAGAAGGGGAACAGAGTGCCCCCTGCTAGTCTTTAGCAAGGGAAATATATCCTTTTTAATTAGTTACTACAGTAAATCAAAAGACTGTCTCAGGTTTGTGAAAATTTTACCAGAGCCACTCCCACAATTTACATTTTAAGCTAACAGGATTAGAATTGAACAATAGAAAGAGCCTACCAGACCCACTCCCAAAATACATATTCTAAAATATCAGGATTAGTCAGAAGGTTTTCAAGAAGGAGAAACCATCCTCAAGCAGGATGCATTGTTGTTATATAATCCCTAGTACACAGTTTAAACTGAGTTATTTGTTGTGTAATCATCAGTTCTGAGCTTAAAGAAAACAACGTTTCTGTGACTAAGACCAAGGAATGTAGAGGAAAAGATACATTTGTTCTTTCCTCCTCCTTGGGAATTCCAGACTCCCCTGACTCCTCTTCAAGACCCCCAGAGCCCTCTCTCCTCCTAGGGGACCCCAGACTTCTTATCAACCTGCCTAGGAACTGACTCTCTCAGTCTAAATCGCTTTTCTTCGTTAGGAAGAATTCCTTTCAGCGTTTCTAACTTAGGTCTGTTGGGGACAAATACTTTTATTTATTTGAAGCACCTTTATTTTACCTTTATTCTTAGAGGATATTTTTACAAGTTGGAAAATGTTAATTTTCACTCAAGTGCATTAAAGTCACCACAACAGTGTTTTGTCCTCTGCTGCTTCTGTGTCCCCTCTCCTCCCCCTTCCTCATCTCCCTCCTCCTCATCTTCCTTCCCCTCTTCCTTCTTTTTGTTCTTTTTCTTTGACATAAAGTCAACTGAGGGTTTTATTTCTCTGTTTGAACGGGATATCCTCTCACAACTTGATGCTTTGAAGTTTTCTTCCTTATCTGTGGATTTTGAAATGTTTTTTCCTCTAACATATTAATTTGTTGTTAGTTGATACAGATCTTTCAGTCGCTCAGTCGTGTCCAACTCTACGACCCCATGAACCGCAGCATGCCAGGCCTCCCATTCCATCACCAACTCCTGGAAACTACTCAAACTCATGTCCATTGAGTCAGTGATGCCATCCAACCATCACATCCTCCTGCCTTCCATCTTTCCCAACATCAGGGGCTTTTCCAAAGAGTTGGCTCTTCACACCAGTCCTTCCAATGAATATTCAGGACTGATTTCCTTTGGGATTGACTGGTTGGATCTCCTTGAAATCTAAGGGGCTCTCAAGAGTCTTCTCAAACACCACAGTATGAGAGCATTAATTTGACTCTCAGCCTTCTTTATGGTCAACCCTCACATCCATAGTAACCATAGCTTTGACCTTATGGAACTTTGCCTTTCTCTTCTTTTCTCAGCTAGTTGTAAGGCCTCCTTAGACAACCATTGCACCTTTTGGGGGATTTTTTTTTTTTTTTTAGGAGAGTTCTCTACTTTTACTAAGTTGTTTCTAAGATCTTCCAAGTTAAATCAGTATGGCATAACACATTCAGAAATAAATTCCAGTGTAGTCCATGAATAAGCCTCTTTTCTTGGGGATGGTTTGATCACCACCTCCTGTACGGTGTTGTGAACCTTTGTTCATGGTTCTTCAGGCACTCTATCTATCAGACCTAATTCCTTGACTCTAGTTGTCACTTCCACTGTACTATGGTCTTTATTTTTGGGAAAACTGCACATGGAGTTTCCTCAAATATTGCTTCTTCCCTTACCTCCATTTTTCTTTCTCTAGCACTTTACGTACATGTTATAGACCTGTAATCCGTGGCCTATATGTTTCTGAAACTATTCTGGTTTGTATCTTTTTATCTCTACAAGCTTTACTCTGGCTATTTTCTACTGATATAACTTCTAATTTACTAATGCTCTATTTTTTTTTTTTGTCTAAGTTGTTGTTAAATGTACCTACTAGCTTTTATTTCTGTTATAGTATTTTCATTTTTTTGAATTATGTTTTTCCTCTTTATAAATTCTAGTTCTGCGGTAATCTTTATACTGTCATATCTTCTTGAATATATTGAAAACATTTATTTGAAATCCATCTCTGAAAGCTATAACATCTGCATTGCTTATAGGTATGTTTCTGTCTTTTTTTCCCCTCTTTTTCTCTGATTTGGTTTATAATCATTTGATCTACTCTCATGGCGTGTCTGATAATGTTTGTTTGTAAGCCAGTCATTGAGTGGAAAACACTATAGACACTGAATAATGATATCTTTGATGCGAAAAGATGAATTTTTTTCTGGCAGAGATAATAGGAACAGATCACCATGTTGCAGTCATAGCTGGAAAGTTTAGGACTAGATTTAATCTTTCCTAGGGCTGGTTTTGTTTGTTTTGTCTTCTTTTCCTAAATAATAGCTCTTTAGGCTTTTCAATCAAACACATGGGATGTTTACTAGGGTTTTTCCTTCTTGGCACTCTCTGAATTTCAATATTTATTCTCTTCAGCACCATGAGATTGTAGAAAACTTCGTTTAGATATCCTGTTAAATTTTATATTTTGTTTGGCTTCTTAGCCTCTTGGCTTACGTAGCTTATGAATCATCAAATGCCTTGAGGAGAAAGCAGCAAAAATCATTTTGCTCATCTCTAAGAATTTCCATCTCTGCAGCATTTTGATTTCATGTCTACTTTGGTTTTCTTTAATACACTAAAAATTATATGTTTCTTCCTGTGCTTTTGCTAAATACTCACAAAAATTTACCCAACTTTTATCATTTTTCTCCTTGTTGAGTGGTAGTTATCTGACAAAACCTACTTTATCATAGCCATAGCAGAATAATTTTATTTTCATCTAATATCTTCAAGATAAATCTAAAAAATACTTTATTAAATGGGTCAAGTCTTTATTCTCTTTCATTTGAAGAGTGATTTTTATTTAAGAAAAATATTTCATTAAAAACTATGTTTTCTTATCTTTTGCTTTTATTTAATGTCAGAAATAGTCAATTTGTTCCAGGACAAAAACTTTAAGAATAAACATGAAGATCATACTCTTTTCAGAGAAGATTAATTGAAACTCTGGAGAAAATAAACAATATTAGAGGAATAGCTCAGATAATTGACACTAAGAATAATTGTACATGGAATAATTTATGCTTGAAGGAGAGCAGATTTATTGGAGTATTAAAGCTAAGGCACATCTGGGCACTTTGGTTTTGTACTTTTTTCTATGAGTTAAAATAAATCTAGTATAAATAAAACCATGTAGGTGAAATTCTCTAGAGGGCATCTAAATCTCTTCTGGGACAAGTTCATTGTGGTTTTTAAATTTACAAGCTGTAAAGAATTAGAAAGTCACTAAGTGAGCAATGAAAACATGCCATCTCTAACAGCAGATGAATGAGCAGGAAATTTGTTATCCAACTTTATAGTGAAATTTCTGGTTGCAGAAATGTTAGTGATTTTGTTGGTTCTTCTTATTGTTGCTGATTTTTGTGAGGGCAAGGCTATATACAATAGGTATAGCTTAGCAGACATCTTTTATTCTTTTATGCAATTTTATGCAAGTTAGGTTGAGAAGTTTTCCTGCAGTCAGGAAATGCTCTTGTAGTAAGTATATTCCTATTCCTAAATTTCAATGATTCATTCATAGTGCATAGACACAAGAAGTATGTGAAGATAATTAAATGTGATTTTGGAGCTGTATTTCTTACGTACTTGGGATATTTTCAATCACAGACTTCCTAACTTTTAGCAACCCAGTGGCTACCTTTTCTTATCAAGTGTCAAAATTTAGATTCATTGATATAAACCAGTGGGTGTGAACTGGAGACGAAGTGCCTTCTCTGTGACCTTTGGCAGTATCTGAAGATATTCTGGCTTGTCGCTCATGTCACATGGGTGATGTTCCCATTGGCGTCTGGAGGCTACAGGCCAGGAAAGGCCTTAGCATACCCTTGTGGTGTGCCATGCTTAGTCGCTCAGTTGTGTCCGACTCTTTGTGACCCCATGGACTGTAGCCCACCAGGCTCCTCTGTCCATGGGGTTCTCCGGGCAAAAATACTGGAGTGGGTTCCCATGCCCTCCTCCAGGGGATCTCCCCAACCCCGGGAGAGAACCCAGGTCTCCTGCGCTGCAGGTCAATTATCTTCCTCATTTTTGTCAATATCTCAAAGACATCTCTTTCCCATTGTATTGTTCTTTCTCTGTTGCTTTGCATTATTCATATACAAAGGCCTTCCTAGCTCTCCTCACTGTTCTCTGGAACTCTGCCTCCAGTTGGGTGTATCTTTCCCTTTCTACCTTGCCTTTTGCTACTCTTCTTTCTTCAGCTCTCTGTGAAGCCTCCTCAGACAACCACTTTGCCTTCTTGCATTTCTTTTTCTTTGGTGTGGGTTTGGTCCCTGCCTCCTGCCCAATGTTGTGAACCTCCATCCATAGCTCTTCAGGCACTCTGTCTATCAGATCAAGCCCCTTGAATCTATTTGTCACCTCCACTGTATGGCCATAAGGGATTTAATTTAGGTTACACCTGAATGGCCCAGTGATTTTCTGTGCTTCAATTTAAACCTGGATTTTGCAATAAGGAGCTCACGATATGGGCCCAGTTCCTGTTTTTGCTGATTATAATTGGAGCAGCATTATTCACAATAGCCAACACATGGAAACAACTCAAGTGCCCATCAATAGACAACTGATCTAAGAAAAATGTAATATATATATATATATATATATATATATATATATGTATCCACACACACACACAGAATGTAACGTGTTTCTCAGCTACAAACAGAAATGAAATTTTGCAGCAAAATGGGGTGGACCTATTAAATCAAACTAATTGAAGTAAGTCAGACTGAGAAAGACAAATATTATATGATATCATTTTTGTGTGGAATCTAAAAAATAATGCAGATGAATTTGTATACAACACATTATCAGATTCCCAGACATAGAAAGCAAATTTATGGTAACCAAAGGAGAAAGGGAAGGTGGGAAAGATAAAGAGGATTAACAGATACAAACCACCATACATAAAATAGAAAACAACAAAGATTTATTATATTGCACAGGGAACTATACTCAGTATCTTGTAATAGCTTATAATGAAAAATGACCTGAAAAAATATGTGTATATAACTGAACCACTTTGCTGTATACCTGAAACTAACACAACCCTGTAATTCAATTATACTTCACTAAAAATAAATTATTTTGGAGAGTTACATCTTTCTCTCAGTGAGAAGAGAAATAATAGGTTGCATCAGATGAGTCCCAATGATGCAAATAAAGTGAAAAATAGAAGTTTATCTCAGATGATTCCAAGTGGTGTAATCTACCATAAGGAAAAAATACTGGGTGCTCTGAACTTTAATGTTTCAGATGAATTTGATTATACTGGTTTATCCTGGCCCTTCAGTGTATTAAATTCACAAGTCTCTAGTTGAATACACATTTATACTACTGGCTTTTGTAGTTCCTATTACTGAGATCATAGTTTTGAAATTATTCTCCCTGTTTTTATACTATACATTGTCACATATACTGCCTAACCCCAAGAAAAGTGAATGTAATTCAAAATTGATTCTCAATGAATATCTAATAATTGCTGGAAATGTTTCAATTGTCTATTTAATGGAGATAATTAGAAATTTAAAGACAACTTAAATTTGTTTGCTTGAAGTCAAACAAAACTTGTCTTCTGGATTTGAAAATAGGGAGAAAAGAAAGAAGCCACTTTAAAAAAATGAAACGGTGAGTCCAGTCGTCTTCAAATACTTTAGTATTTAAATCTTATAGTAAGGCTTCTCAGTGGATGTTATCTTTATTCTTACATAAAAGGAATCTGAAACTTCTGTTACTGGTGTCACTCATCGCGTCCTAGGTAACTCTGTGTCATCTCTCCTAACCAGAGAGATGAGGCCTGAATTCAGATCCTCTGAAGCACAAACCAGGGATTGTTATGGCTGATGGTTTGTGACTCCCTCTTAAGCATATGTTAAAGCTAAATCCCTAAAGTAGTTCTAATTCAAGACAGGGCCTTTGGGATAAGAAAGACTTTAATATGAGGGTGCCGCCTTCATGAATGGGATTCAGTTCAGTTGCTCAGTTGTGTCTGACTCTGCATCCCCGTGGATTGCAACACGCCAGGCTCCCTGTCCATCACCAACTCCCGGAGTTTACTCAGACTCACGTCCATTGAGTCGGTGCTGTCATCCAACCATCTCATTCTCTGTTGTCCCCTTCTCCTCCTGCCCTCAATCTTACCCAGCATCAGGGTTTTTTCAAATGAGTCAACTTTTCCCATCAGGTGGCCAAAATATTGGAGTTTCAGCTTCAACATCACTCCTTCCAAAGAACACCCGGGACTGATCTCCTTTAGGATGGACTGGTTGGAACTCCTTGCAGTCCCAGGGACTCAAAAGAGCCTTCACCAACACTAGACTTCAAAAGCATCAATATTTTGGCGCTCAGCTTTCTTTATGGTCCAACTCTCACATCCATAGGTGACTACTGGAAAAACCATAGCTCTGAATACACAGACCTTTGTTGGCAAAGCAATGTCTCTGCTTTTCAATATTCTGTATAGGTTGGTCATAGCTTTTCTTCCAAGGAGCAAATGTCTTTTAATTTCATGACTGCAGTCACCATCTGTAGTGATTTTGGAGCTCAAAATTAAAGTCTGTCACTGTTTCCCCATCTATTTGCCATGAAGTGATGGGACCAGATGCGATGATCTTAGCTTTTTGAATGTTGAGTTTTAAGCTACCATTTTCACTCTCTTTCACTATAATCAAGAAGCTCATTAGTTCTTTGCTTTCTGCCATAAGAGTGGTGTCATCTCCATATCTGAGGTTATTGATATTTCTCCTAACAATCTTGATTCCAGCTTGTGCTTCATCCAGCCCAGTGTTTCTCATGATGTACTCTGCATATAAGTTAAATAAATAGGATGACAATATACAGCCTTGACGTACTCCTTTTCCTATTTGGAACCAGTCTTTTGTTCCATGTCCAGTTCTGACTGTTGCTTCCTGACCTGCATATAGGTTTCTCAAGAGGCAAGTCAGGTGGCCTAGTATTCCCACCTGTTTCAGAATTTTCTACATATTTTTTGTGATCCTCACAGTCAAAGGCTTTGGTATAGTCAATAAAGCAGAAGTAGATGTTTTTCTGGAACGCTCTTGCTTTTTCAATGATCCAGTGCATGTTGGCAATTTGATCTCTGATTCCTCTGCCTTTTATAAAACCAGCTTGAACATCTGGAAGTTCACAGTTCACATACTGCTGAAGCCTGGCCAGGAGAATTTTGAGCAGTACTTTACTAGCATATGAGATGAGTGCAGTTGTGTGGTAGTTTGAGCATTCTTTGACATTGCCCTTCTTTGGGATTGGAATGAAAACTGACCTTTTCCAGTCCTGTGGCCACTGCTGAGTTTTCCAAATTTGCTGGCATATTGAGTGCAACACTTTTACAGCATCATCTTTTAGGATTTGAAATATTTCAACTGGAATTCCATCACCTCCACTAGCTTCATTCGTAGTGATGCTTCCTAAGGCCCACCTGACTTCACATTCCAGGATGTCTGGCTGTAGGTGAGTGATCACACCATCGTGATAAAGATCATGATGGGTCATAAAGATCTTGTTTGTACAGTTCTTCTGTCTGTTCTTGACACCTCTTCCTAATATCTTCTGCTTCTATTAGGTCCATACCATTTCTGTTCTTTATCGAGCCCATCTTTGCATGAAATATTCCCTCGATATTTCTCCTTATCTTGAAGAGATCTCTAGTCTTTCCATTCTACTGTTTTTCTCTATGTCTTTGCATTGATCACTGAGGGAGGCTTTCTTACCTCTCCTTGCTATTCTTTGTAACTCTGCATTCAGATGGATGTATCTTTTCTTTTCTACTTTGCCTTTTGCTTCTCTTCTTTTCACAGCTATTTGTAAGGCCTCCTCAGACAAACATTTTGCCTTTTTGCATTTCTTTTTCTTGGGGATGGTCTTGATTCCTGCCTCCTGGACAATGTCACAAACCTCTGTCCATAGTTCTTCAGGCATTCTGTCTATCAGATGTAATCTCTTGAATCTATTTCTCACTTCCACTGTATAATGTAAGGAATTTGATTAAGGTTATACCTGAATGGTCTAGTGGTTTACCCTACTGTCTTCAATTTCAGTCTGAACTTGGCAATAAGGAGTTCATCATCTGAGCCACAATCAGCACCCAGTCTTGGGTTTGCTGACTGTGTAGAGCGTCCCCATCTTCAGCTACAAAGAATATAATCAATCTGTTGTTGGTGTTGACCATCTGGTGATATCCATGTGTAGAGTCTTCTCTTGTGTTGTTGGAAGAGGGTGTTTGCTATGACCATTGTGTTCTCTGGGCAAACTCTATTAGCCTTTGCCCTGTGATCTTATAGAAGACACCCCTGAGACCTTCTCATCTCTTCCACCAAGTGAGAGCATAGCAGGACAGCTATGTGTGAAGAAGGAAGTGGGCTCTCTCCAGACCCTGTAACTTCCAGTTCCTTGTTCTTGGAATTTTCAGCCTCTGGAACTGTGAGTAATAAATTTCTACTGTTTATAAATTATCCAGTTTATGGCATTTTTTTAAATAGCTGCCCATGACAACTAAGATGGTGGTCTTTCATCAATTCATGCTTTCTTTATTTGACGGGATACTGTTTATGTTATGTAAGACTTCAGTGAATCTCTCTTCATTGAGAGATTTTCTGAGGATAACAAGTGAAGAATACACAAACATTGCCAATAAGGGGCTCACAATGCAGACTTTATGGACCTTGTAGATTGAAGACAGTAACATGTTAAAAATATAAAATATTACAGTAAAATATACCTATAAATATGTCTCAAAAATGTAAAATAATCATCTCTTAAATATAATTATAGAATTTGCAACCTACTACTATTTTATATCATATTTTTTTTTCTTAGTGTGATTTTTGAATTTGAAAATGAATGTCATAGGCGTTTGTACTATTTCCTCACCCTTAAAAAACCTTAATATTACTTATATATGCAAAGCAATAATCCGATTATATATTTCCTTAGAAAAATTTTAATTCAAGCATTCAATTGCCACTTAACCATCTCTTCCTTGTAGTCCTGAATATCAAACAGGCCATATTGTACTGAATTAGAATTCCAAACCACTCTCTTGAGGGGAGAAAATGGTTCGTTAATGTGGTTCAATGTCTTTGTTTCCCAGAAAGTTTAGACTTTATCATTTTAAATGTTTATGGTGACATTTAAAAGCTTTCTATTTTGATCATTAGCTAAAAAATATAATCAGATATTTTAGCTCCAAATTCCACATTTTACGTTGAAAGATAGATTAACCCTGAATAATATTTCACAAAGAAAACTGCTCATTAATTATTACAATACATAAAATATAGAAATATCTTTTTGAAATCAGGTATTTCATCATGATTTTTTAGTGTGGATGTTGTTGTTCAGTCGCTCAGTCCTGTCTGACTCTTTGTGACCCCACGGACTGCAGCACGCCATGCTTCCCCATCCCTCACCATCTCCTGCAGTTTGCCCAAGTTCATGTCTATTGAATTGGTGATGCCATCCAACATTCTCATGCTTTGTTGCCCTCTTCTCCTTCTGCCTTCAATCTTTCCTAGCATCAGGGTCTTTTCCAATGAGTTGGCTGTTCTCATGAGGTGGTCAAAGTATTGGAGCCTAAGTTTCAGCATCAGTCCTTCCAAGGAATATTCAGGTTGATTTCCTTTAAGACCATTTTGATCTTTTGGTGCTGAAGGGACTCTCTAGAGTCTTCTCTAGCCCCACAGTTAGAAAGCATCAATTCTTGGGCTCTCTGCCTTCCTTGAGTACCCTCACATGATTACAGGACTGCTGGAAAGACCATCCCATTGACTATACAGACAATTGTTGGCAAAGTGAGGTCTTTGCTTTTTAGCACACTGTCTAGGTTTGTCACAGCTTTCCTGCCAAAAAGCAATCGTCTTCTCATTTCACGCTGCAGTCATCAGTCACAGTGATTTTAGACCCCAAGAAGAGGAAGTCTGTCCTTGCTTCCACCTTTTCCCCTTCTGTTTGCCACTAAGTGATGGGACCAGATGCCATGATCTTAGTTTTTTTGAATGTTGAATCTTAAACCAGCTTTTTCACACTCTTCTTCCACCCTCATCAAGAAGTTCTTTAGTTCCTCTTCATTTTCTGACATTACAGTGGTATCATCTGCAAGTCTGAGGTTGTTGACATCTCTCCCTTCAGTCTTGATTTCAGCTTGTAATTCATCCAGCCCAACATTTCATATGATGTGCTCTGTGTATAAGTCAAATAAACAGGGTGACAGTAGACAGCGTTGCCATATGTCTTTCTCAGTTTTGAACCAGGAAGTTGTTCCGTGTAAGGGTCTATCTGTTGCTTCTTGACCTGCATACAGGTTTCTCAGGAGACAGGTAAGATGGTCTGGTACTCCCATTTCTTTCAGAGTTTTCCAGTTTATTATGATCCACACCCAAAGGCTTTAGTGTAGTCAATGAAACAGGTAGATGGTTTTTTGGAATTCCCTTGCTTTCTCTATGATCCAGAAAATGTTGACAATTTGATCTGTGGCTCTTCTGCCTTTTCTAAATGCAGCTTGAACATCTGGGTGTTCTTGGTTCACGTAATGCTGAAGCCCAGCTTGAAGCATTTTGAGTATAACCTTACTAGCATAGGAAATGAGTGCAATTGTCTGATGATTTGAACATTCTTTAGTAGTGCCATTCTTGGGAATGGGGATGAAGATTGACATTTTCCAATCCTGTGTCCACTGCTGGGTTTTCCAAATTTATTGAGACATTGAGTGCAGTACTTTAATAGCATCATCTTTTAGGATTTTAAATAGATATGCTGGAATTCCATCACCTCCACTAGCTTTATTGGCAGCAATGTTTCCGAAGGCCCACTTACTTCACACTTTAGAATGTCTGTCTCTGGGTGAGTGACCACACCATCGTGGTTATCCAGGTCATTAAGATCTTTTTTGTACAGTTCTTCTGGGTATTTTTGCCATCTCTTTTTGATCACCTCTGCTTCTATTAGCTCTTTACAGTTTCTTTCCTTTATTGTGCCCATTTCTGCATGAAATGTTCCTTTGTTGTTTCCAGTTTCTCGAAGAGGTCTCTATTCTTTCCCTTTCTGTTGTTTTCCTCTGTTTCTTTGCATTGCTCATTGAAGAAGGCTTCTTGTCCCTCCTTGCTATTCTCTGGAACTCTGCATTTAGTCAGGTGTACCTTTCCCTTTCTCCCTTACTTTTTACTTCTCTTCTTTCCTCAGCTCTTTGTAAAGACTCCTCACATAACCACTTAACTAGCCTTCTTGCATTTCTTTTTCTTTGGTGTGGTTTTGTTCACGGCCTCCTCTGTGATATTGCAGACCTCTGTCTGAAGTTCTTCAGCTACTCTTTTACTAGATCTTGTCCCCTGAATCTATTCATCACCTCCACTATATATTCACAGGGAATTTGATTTAAGTCGTACATGACTGGCCTCGTGGTTTCTGCCATTTTCTTTGGCTTAAGCCTGAATTCTGCTATGAGGATCTGATGATGTGAGCCACAGTTAGTTCTAGATCTTGTTTTTGCTGGCTGTGTATAACCTCTTCATTTTTGGCTGCAAAGAATGTAGTCAGCCTGATTTTGGTGATGTCCACGTGTCAAGTCATCTCTTGTGTTACTATGACCAGTGCAGTCTCTTGGAGAAGTCTGTTAACCTGTGCCTTGCTTCATTTTGTATTTCCAGGCCAAACTTGCCTTACTCTAGGTATCTCTTGACTTCCTACTTTTGCATTCCAGTCCCCTATGATGAACAGGACATCTATTTTTGGTGTCAGTTCTGGGAGGTCTTGTGGGTCTTCACAGAACCTTTCAGCTTCAGCTTCTTTGGCACTGGTGGTTGGGGCATAGACTTAGATTTCTGTGATATTGAATGGTTTGCTTTGGAAATGAATTGAGATCATTCTGTCAGTTTTGAGGTTGCACCCAAGTACTGCGTTTCAGACTCTTCTATTGATTATGAGGACTACTCTATTTCTTCTAAGGGATTCTTGCCCACAGTAGTCATCTGAGTTAAATTTGCTCATTCCAGTCCATTTTAGTTTGCTGATTCCTAAGATGTCGATGTTCACTCTTGCCATCTCCTGTTTTACCACTTCCAATTTACCTTGATTCATGGACCTAACATTCCAAGTTCCTATGTGATAGTCTTTTTTACAACATTGTATTTTACTTTCATCACCAGACACCTCCACAACTGAGCATCATTTTTGAGGTTCAAAGAAAGGTTTATAAAATCAAGTTAAATCATTTAAAATGATTAACTGTTAAATTAAATCATTATATTAAATCATCATCATATTAAATAATTAAATATGAAAAATTTTCTTGAATGTATAGAAAGTGACTAAGAAATTTAAAAATATGAATTAACATCCTTTTATGTTTTGGGGGGCAGGTTTTAGGTGGGATAAATGAATAGCAGGATAGAGAGAATTGGCAGATGAAAAAAGTGGGAAAGGAGTTAAAGTCTGTGATCTCAAATTATATGATTGATATCTTTTCTTTTACAAGAGGCATTTGCTAAGCTTTCTGAGAGGAACATTATTATATTTTAAATAGGTTTATGAAATATTAATTTTTTACTATAAATAATATTTTATTTAATTTCAAATGTTTTGCTTCTGTTTTAAATTAAACTAAACTGATCTTATAAAAGCATTCATTTTGAGACATGTCTTTTCAATGACCACAAATCACTAAGACCTACAAACACTGGGAGAAGCAAATTTTGTCTTTACAATGACAATTTTCTTGCATGTAACAGAGCTAGAGAACTATACCTGAGAGAGTTTTCTTTACTTCTCTCTTTTTTTTTCTTTTTCTCTTCTCTTCCCTTCTCCTTCTCATCTTTTCCTTTCCTTTCCCTTTCTTCCTACCCTTCTTGCTAAGAGTATAGAGTACCTCTACCTGCAGGGAAAATGTGATCTTTTCAATTTTTAAAATATATGTACATGAAATTCTATTCTAAAACATGCCTAATCTTCAGATAATAAATTTATATTTAAAATAAAATATGGAGTTTGTGGGACTGTTTTATAATTTGAGAGTTTGGGGGACCTGTAATCACTCCTGATTTAGTGAAAAAAAGTCAGGGAGCAGAAAAGTAATACTGGAATATTAAAATAAATCTCATCAAAATGAGAGAGTCATATAGATATGACTATTCTATATATGAATGAGAAGACACTTACAAAAGAGTTTTTTCATAATATCTATTTATTCTAATTTGAAACATAAGCAAAATATTTTATTTTAAATAGAAGGTGGAAAAAAGGATATGTTTGTCCTACAAAATTTTTCATGAAGAAGAGAATTGTTCTTTTCTCTTTCTCAATCCCTTTCTGATTTTGCCTTTCATTTTTACATCTGCATATGTTTCATTTAAAAATACTCTTTCCATGTCCTGGCTATTGTAAACAATGCAGCGATGAACATTGGGGTACACGTGGCTCTTTCAATTCTGGTTTCCTCGGTGTATATGCCCAGCAGTGGGATTGCTGGGTCATATGGCAGGTCTATTTGCAGCTTTTTAAGGAACCTCCACACTGTTTTCCATAGAGGCTGTACTAGTTTGCATTCCCACCAACAGTGTAAGAGGGTTCCCTTTTCTCCACATCCTCTCCAGCATTTATTGCTTGTAGACTTTTGGATGGCAGCCATTCTGACTGGTGCAGCGAGATTTCCCGGGGGGGGGGGGGGGGGGAGGTGGGAGGGGGGTTCCGGAGGGGGAGCATATGTAAACCCATGGTGATATCATGACAATGTATGGCAAAAACAAAAAAAAAAAAGAAAAAAAAAACCTCTTTCAAGGGGCTTCCTTTGTGGCCCAGTGGTTAACTGCCTGACAATACAGGAGACACAGTTTCGGTCCCTGGTCTGGGAAGAACCCACACGCCACAGGGCAGCTACGCCGGCTAGCCACAGCTACTCAGGCGGCGGGCGGCCGCTGCTCACTCCTGAGCGCCCCAGGGCCCGTGCTCTGCAGAGACGCGCGCAGTGCGGAGCCCGCACCCAACTGGAGAGTAGGCCCTGCTCTCTGCAGCTAGGGAAGGCCCGTGCACAGCAACCAGACTCAGCGCAGCCAACAAATCCTTTCAGATGTAATTACGTGAAGAGCGAAGCATAGTGCGCTATCATGCAGGAGAGACCAAACAAACAAACAAGCGACAAGGGAATCCGAGCCATGTACTCTTCAAAGGCATATTAATTCAAACACTGAATACAGGCTCAACCAAAATGATTGTAATTTTTGTATAGTTATATAATTATTAGAAAGTGTGGCAGGTAAATCAGTGTAATTAAGAAAGGTAAAAATAGTCAAAAGCGATTGACCTATGTGAGAGAGACAAAGGGAGGGATGAGAAACTGTCTCAAGTATTTTTTTAGAAGATTTTAAAAATATTATTTGGAAAATAAAATTGTGTCATTGGGAATAAAGATTCACATAAAATAATTTACATATTATTATTTTGCATCTTCATTTGTTTGGCAAATAATATAACAATTATATTTAAATTGTAAGGATATGAGATATGTTTTTAAGTTGTATTTTCACTTCAAGGAATTAATTTCCTGAAATATCATGTCTGAATGTATGTAAAAAATAATTGTAATCTGCCATTAAATTGAAGACCTTGAAAATTTATGTAGCTCTCATTTATAATATACTGTGTCAGGCACTTATATGTGTGTTCAGCACTCCATATACAAACTGAAGTCATGAATATAATAAATTGAAATAAAAGTGAAATGATTTAGATATTCATTTTCTTATTGAATTCTGTACATTGTTCATTGAATTTAGCACATCTGCTGAGTTTTCAGAATTATTATCATCATATGACAGAGATGATTAGTAGTCAAGATAAACACTTCTAAAAGTTTTTTTTAATTTTTTAAAATGCTTGATGACACTAGTTTTTTAAGCAGCTAAATGTTTTATGGCTGCTGGAATTAATAGAAGTAACCATGGAAACTGCCTTACAATGTTCTGTGGTTGAATGGGATTTAAAATATCCATTTAAAAACATAAACACTTTGACAGCTGTGAGAATATTTACATTTTCTTGAAGTTTGATTTGATGGCACTGCTTGGAAAATGGGAGGAATAAGGAGTAAAGTAGAAACTATTCTAGATATTTTTGGAAATCTTATGAAGGGCTTCAGTACTTTATCTGTACAGATTGGCCCACATTTGGGGAGGTAGTAAAGGATGAGCAAATCATAAAATTCCGGACAATCTGTCTAGGGGCATGGGAATCGTATTTTCCTTTTTGTTCTCTTGTCTCCATATAGTCTGTTCCTTTTACTTATTCTTCCCATGTTGGCTCTTTCTAATCTACCTGACTAAATACCTTTTAAATATTTAAAAATTTTTGAAGTAAAATTGTCAGTTCATGTTGATGCTCTAGAATTTATCCATGAATGCAGTAAATCGTTAGAATTCGTAGTAAAAATGCACATATTTTCATGGTATTTGACATGGGGTGTTCAGTGATTCAGTTAGGACTCAGGGTATGATGGGGAAACACAGCTCCAGCCATAATCCCAGTGTTCAAGGCAAGAAGAGGGAAAGATGGTGATGAGCATGTCTTCCTCTTCTTATCTATAAGAAAATGTAACTTTCCCAGAAGTCTCCTTCACTAAGCATGTTTTTGGTTATGTTTCATAGTTGAGTCTTGATGCTCTTAACTTTTAAAAAGTTTGGAAAACTTGATGCTCGGGACTGGTGCAGCGAGATTTCCCGGGGGGGAGGGAGGAGGGAGGGGGGACCCGGAGGGGAAGCATATGTAAACCCATGGTGATATCATGACAATGTATGGCAAAAGCAATAATAAAAAAAAAATAATAATAAAAAAAAATAAAAGGTAAAAAAAAATAAATAAAATAAAAAAGGAAAAGAAAAAAAAAAATTTAAATGTATGTATTTTTAATGAGAGGATAATTGTTTTACATTATTGTGTTGGTTTCTGCCATATGTCAACATGAATCGGCCATAGGTACACATATGTCCCCTCCCTCTTGAACCTCCCTCCCACCTCCCACCCCATCCCGCCTCTCTAGGTTGTCACAGAAGGCTAGGTTTGAGCTCGCTGTATCATTCAACAAATTTCCACTGGCTGTCTAATTTTATATATGACAAGCATATGTTTCAATGCTACTCTCTCAATTCGTCCCACCCTCTCCTTCCCCTTCTGTGTCCACAAGTCTATTCTATGTCTGTGTCTCCACTGCTGCCCTGCAGATAGGTTTATCAGTACCATCTTTATAGAGTCCATATATGTGCATTAATATATTTGTTTTTCTCTTTCTGACTTACTTCACTCTGTATAATAGGCTCTTAAAACTGTCAAATGCATTCTTTATATGGCTCAGTAATGTTCCACTGTGTATATGTACCACAACTTCATTATCCATTCATCCGTTGATGGACATCTAGATTGCTTACATGTCCTCTGTGCTAAGTCACTTCAGTCATGACTGACTCTGCTACTCTGTGAACGGTATGTAGCCCACCAGGCTCCTCCATCCATGGGCTTATCCAGGCAATATCCTTGGAAGGAAAGTTATGACCAACCTAGGCAGAATATTAAAAAGCAGAGACATTACTTTGCCAACAAAGGTCCATCTAGTCAAGGCTATGGTTTTTCCAGTAGTCATGTATGGATGTGAGAGTTGGACTATAAAGGAAGCTGAGTGCTGAAGAACTGATGCTTTTGAATGTGGTGTTGGAGAAAACTCCTGAGAGTCCCTTGGATTGCAAGGAGATCCAACAAGTCCATCCTAAAGGAGATCAGTCCTGAGTGTTCATTGGAAGGACTGGTGTTGAAGCTGAAACTTCAATACTTTGGCCACCTCATGTGAAGAGCTGACTCATTTGAAAAGACCCTGATGCTGGGAAAGATTGAAGGCAGGAGGAGAAGGGGATGACAGAGGATGAGATGGTCGGATGGCATCACCGACTCAATGGACATGGGTTTGGGTGGACTCCAGGAGTTGGTGATGGACAGGGATGCCTGGCTTTCTGTGGTCCATGGGGTCACAAAGAGTCGGACACAATCAAGCGAATGAACAGAACTGAGCTGACTATCCAGGCAAGAATACTGGAGTGTGTTGCCATACCCTCCTTCAGGGGATCTTCCTGACCCAAAGAACAAACCTGAGTCTTCTGCACTGTAAGCAAATTCTTTAGCATCAGAGCCACCAGGGAAGCCCCTTGGCTTCCATGTCTTAGCTATTGTAAATAGTGCTGTGATGAATATTGGGGTACATGTATCTTTTTTAAATTATGTTTTCCTCAGAGTACATGCCCAGTAGTGGAATTGTTGGGTCATATGAGAGTTTTATTCCTCATTTTTTAAGGGATCTCAATATCTGTCTCCATAGTGGCTGTATCAGTTCACATTCCCACCAACAGTGCAAGAGGGTTCTCTTTTCTCCACACCCTCTCCAGCATTTACTGTTTGTAGATTTTTTCATGATTGCCATTCTGACCTGTGTGAGGTGATACCTCACTGTAGTTTTGATTTGCATTTCTCTAATAATCAGTGATATTGAGCACCTTTTCACATGTTTCTCAGCCATCTGTATGTCTTCTTTAGAGAAATGTCTGTTGAGGTCTTCTGCCTACTTTTTGATTGGATTGTTGGTTTTTCTGGTATTGAGCTGAATGAGCTGCTTGCATATTTTGGAGATTAATTCTCTGTCATTTGTTTCATTTGCTAAATATGACTTTCTATCATGAATCTGTAATGAAATATGGCAAGGGACTAGGGGTTGGAAATGGAATGTTTATTGTCAGTTGACAATGTCTCTCCCAGGGACTTAGTAATGGGAAAAATGGAGAAGAAAGATGTTTTAAGTACATATTGATGTTTTAGTAGAAAACTACCAATTTATTACCTTGGGATATACTGTGTCATGGAAATATGTTCAAAGATCCCAGGCTAAGGAGACATTTGTGGGTTAAGTAGTCCAGGATCAGGTAACGAGGAATAAAGTTCTAAAATCCACAATTGCTTCAACATGAAGTGTAAGGAAATTTCTTTTATAACCAAGAGAGAAAGAGCCAGTCTGTGTTTTCAGAGAAGACACTGGAAAACAAACACTTGGCCAGACCTCAGTTCTGTGACTCTATCTGCTTCTGGTGAAGCAGGGAAGTCATCTCTTTTTGTGCATCTATGTACCTGAACAACCTTCTGTTATTGCTATGGAGAAGTGTGTGTGTGTGTGTATGTGTGTGTGTGTGTGTGTGTGTGTTGGGAGGGACTGGTAGTGTCTGGAACACTTTTACTTTTTGGTTTTTCAATTTTAGACATTATCTAGTCACTTATTACTATGGAAATTAAGGATATCCCATGCATCGCTCTCTATTCATACCATTCATGCTTCCTTCTCGTAATTTTTGGTTAAATTTCTTTGATGTTTTCCATTATTTTTACTGTTGGTTCAGTGGTAAAGAATTCACTTGCTAGTACAAGGCAAGTGGTTTCAAGGGCCAGGACAATCTCCTGGAGAAGGAAATGACAGCGTACTTCAGTGTTCTTGCCTCTGTCCCATGGACAGAAGAATCTGGTGGTCTACACTCCGTGGAGTTGCAAAAGAGTCAGACATGATTTAAGCATGTCTAATCAGCAACAATAATTTTTGCAGAGTAAATATTAGTCATAGCTGTTCCATATAGCATCCCACTTCCTTTCTCATACAACTTTTTGTTTTTCCTGGAGTTAATAAAGTCTTTAATTTTTTATTTACCTACTTGTTTTTATATCTATCATTAATTTACTTCCAAACTGCTCAAAAAAGTAAAGTTCTCTTATTAAGGTCAAATACATCCAATCTATTTATCTGTCTATCTACAAGTTTTTTGAGGCAAGATAGCTGCATATCTTTGTTTTCTTGTTTCATTTTTGATAAATACTGTCCAAGCTTGGTGCACATCTGGCATCCTGGGACTTAACTCCTGTTCATCCTGTGAAGTCCCTTTAGTTTTCACTTGTACTCTATCAACCTGGAAATTACTATTTCTTCTCAGTTCATTTACTTTCTCCTTTGATGGCAGCCTTTCCTCTATGAACTTCTAAGAATGTTTACATTTTTTGAGACTTTGGATATAAAATTATGTTTTTTATTAGTATCTGTACTCACATTTAATTACTAGCCTGGCTTGATGTAGAAATGTATAGTTCAAAATAAATTTACCTCAAAATTTTGTTGCCTTGTGTATTAGCTTCCCAGTTGCTTTTGTGAGGAGTTTGATGCTATTGTGATCAACAATTCTTTGAAAATGCTCTTTTTTTTTTTTTTTTACCAAAGATTTTTCCTTCCTGGAAGCTTTTGGTATTTTTATTTCTAGAGTTCTGAAACTTCACAATAATATAATTCTTATGGACATTTTTTTCATTCATCTTGTTGGCCATTTGATTGGCATTTTCAGACTCCAAATTATAACCTTGTATAATATAAAAATTGCTCATATTATTTCTATGATAACTGCCTCACCTTTTACATTTTATAATTTTTTTGAAAAAATATAAATCTTTCAACATTATCTCCCAACCCTTTATTGAACTTATAAATCTTGTTTTTTTCTTGAAGTTTAGTGTTTTTCAAATATTTCTTTTAAAGGCATCCTTTTAAGAGTTTAGAATTCTTTCGTCTTTCCTGGGTTACTAGTTTTTTTTTTTTTTTTTTTCTTTTTATTTATTTATTTTTAAAATTTTATTTATTTATTTAATTTTCTTTACATTATCGTGTTGGTTTTGCCATACATTGACATGAATCCGCCATGGGTATATATTCTCAAATCCTTCAGATAATACTTCTTTTTGAAAAAGTTTGCTTTTTGTGCTTATGTTTTTGTGACTACATTTCATGTTGGAAACTTTTCTCATTTGTCTAGTTGCCCATATTTAAAAGCGAGGCACTGAAGTGATGACTTAAAATTTTGTTTGTAGGCCTCACATAGGATGAAATAGCTTGTTGCTGGGAATTTCAATCTCTCCATGTCATTTTCTAGGGCTGTGTTGTTTTGGAAACTAGTCCCAGTACAGAAAGACAAGGAGAGACTGAAGAAAGATTCAAACTACTGCAGATTAATGGGTATCAGGTTTAACAAGCCAGAATTTACATACAAGGCTTGTTTTGGGCAGCCTCAAGATAAGTAGATCTCTGCATGTGCCTGCTAGATCTACTAGAGTCTTATGTGTTTTTAAGAGGTGTTTACTCGGTTCAGCCACATATACTGTCCAGATGGTCTCAAAAACACATTGTTTTCTCAAGGCTGTGTCCTTTGAAATTGGCTCCCACTGTAGGGCATTTCAAGGACAAGGGAAAGGAGTAAGGAGCCTCCAGTTGCCCTGGTCCAACTTGAGGGTCAGCTGATGGTCATGTCCTCTACACGAACTCCTCCTGTAGTCTGGTTAGTTTCCCTCGAGTATCATCTTTTAACCGCTGATTGTTTGTACCATGGGTCAGAGTCTTGCAGCCAGTATTCCTGGGACCTGATGATGGCGAGCTGAGCTGAGGGGGTCTCATAGTCTGGTGTCTGGACTTGATACTTGTATGTCCCTCTTCTCAGTGATGTGACTCTCTGTCTTCTGTTTCCCAGAGCCTGCACAAATGGTACCCCTTCTGGTATCACCTGTACGGCGTGAGGGAGGGGATCTAGAGATCTAATATCTAGATTAAGCATATGTTCAGTCAGGACTCCATTTTGCAGCAGTCCTACCTCTACTTCCCATGAATGCCTCTAGTGAAACCGGTTGCCTCTGATTCCTGGAATTTTCCTGGAGTTTGTATAGCAAATCTTTTACCTTTGTGGGCTTCTTCCCAAGTATTAGCCTTTATCAGAGCAGAGAAAGTTGAAAATTAACTCAGTTACTGTGGTCTTTTTCTAAAAGTTTATGACATCTCTTGTCTGTTGTTAACTTTTTTTCATTGTTTCTGTATGCTTGAATTTATATATCTTTTTTGATTCTTTCACTTATATTTTAATGATGGTTCAGGAAGAGTGAAGATATCTTCAACCCACGTGTTCAACTGGAAGGTGATTATCTATTGCATGTGTGTACATTAATACACTCTGCTGATTTTTCTGGGTGTATGTCTTTGGAATTAAAAAATGATTTTTTTCTATTCACATTTCTACCTCTTCCCAAATTTACTTACTAATTTAGTTAGCGGATCACAGATTCCTTAAGTATGTTTGTACTTACTGATTTCAATCTTTCCCTTAGCTCCTTTCTCTTTATTGTTTCTGAATACTCATATTGTTGCTGTTGTTCAGTCACTAAGTCATGTCCAACTCTTTGTGATCCCGTGGACTGCAGCATACCAGGCTTCCCTGTACATCTCTATTTCCCAGAATTTTCTCAAACTCATGTCCATTGAGTCAGTGATGCTATCCAACCATCTCATTCTCTGTTGCCCACTTTTCTCCTGGCCTCAATCTTTCCCAGCATAAGGGTCTTCCAATGAGTTGGCTATTCACTTCAGGTGTGCAAAGTATTGGAGCTTCAGCATCAGTCCTTCCATTGAATATTCAGGGCTTATTTCCATTAGGATTGACTAGTTTGATCTTGCTGTCCAAGAAAGTTTCAACAGTCTTCACCAGCACCTCAGTTTTAAAGCATCAGTTCTTTGACCCTCAGCCTTCTTCATAGTCCAACTCTCACATCTGTATATGACCACTGGAAAAATCATACCTTTGACTATATGGATCTTTGTTGGCAAAGTTATGTCTCTGCTTTTTAATATGCTATTTAGATTGGTCATAGTTTTTCTTCCAAGGAGCAAGCACCTTTTAATTTCATGGCTGCAGTCATCATCTGCAGTGATTTTGAAGCCAAAGAAAATAAAATCTGCACTGTTTCCACTTCTTCCCCATCTATTTGCCATGAAGTGATGAAACTGGATGCCATGATCTTTGTTTTTTGAATGCTGAGTTTTAAATGAACTTTTTCCTTCTCCTCTTTCACCTTCATCAAGAGATTCTTTACTTCCTCTTTGCTTTCTGCCATTAATGGTGTTATCTGAATATCTGAGGTGGTTGATGTTTCTCCTAACAATCTTGATTCCAGATTGTGAGTCATCCAGCCAGGCATTTCACATGATGTACACTGCATAGAAATTCAATAAGCAGGGTGACAATATACAGCCTTGGCATACACCTTGCCCAATTTGGAAGCAGTCTGTTGTTCCTTGTCCGGTTTTAACTGTTGCTTCTTCACCTGCATACAGGAGGCAAAAGGTGGTCTGGTATTCCCATCTGTTTAAGAATTTTTCACAGTTTGTTGTGATCCACACAGTCAATGCTTTAGCGTAGTCAGTGAAACAGAAGTGATGTTTTTCAGGAATTCCCTTCCTTTTTCTGCGATTGAAAATATGTTGGCAATTTGGTCCCTGGTTCCTCTGTCTTTTCTAAATCCAGCTTGTACATCTAGAAGCTCTCAGTTCATGGACTCTTGAAGCCTAGTTTGATGGCTTTTGAGTATTACCTTGTTAGCATGTGAACTGAGCACAATTGTTCTGTAGTTTGCACATTCTTTGTCATTGCCCTTCTTTTGGATTGGCATGAAAACTGACTTTTTCCAGTCCTGTGGCCATTGCTGAGTTTTCCAAATTTGCTGGTATATTGAGTGCAGCACTTTAATGGCATCATTTTTAGGATCTGAAATAGTTCAACTCGAATTCCATCACCTCCACTAGTTTTACTCATAGAAATTCTTCCTAAGGCTCACTTAACTTCACACTCAAAGATGTCTGGCTCTAGGTGAGCAATGACAACTTTGTGGTTATCTGGATCATTAAAACTTTTTATTATTTTTTTTTGTACAGTTCTTATGAATATTCTTGCCACTTCTCTTAATCACTTCTCTAAGGTCCTTGTCACTTCTGTCCTTTATTGTTTCCATCTTTGCATGAAATGTTCCTGTGGTATCTCCAGTTTTCCTGCATGAATCTCTAGTCTTTACCATTCTATTGTTTTCCTCTATTTCTTTGCATTGTTCACTGAAGAAGGCTTCCTTATCTCTCCTTGCTTTCCTCTGGAACTCTGCAGTTAGATGGGTATATCTTTCCCTTTCTCCTTTGCCTTTCATTTCTTTTCACAGCAATTTGTAAGGCCTCCTCACACAATCATTTTGCCTTCTGGCATTTCTTTTTCTTTGGGATGATTTTGGTCACCACCTCCTGTATAGTGTTACAAACCTGCATCCACAGTTCTTCAGGTATTGTCTTCCAGATATTTAAGTCATACCTGGATGGCCTAATGATTTTCCCTGCTTTCTTCAATTTAAACATGAATTTTGCAATAAGGAACTCATGACGATCTCATCCACAGTCAGTTCCAGGTCTTATTTTTGCTGACTGTATAGACTTTCCCTATCTTCAGTTGCACGGAATGTAATCAGTCTGATTTCAGCATTTACCATCCGGTGATGCCCATGTGTAGAGTGCTTTCATGTTGTTGAAAAAGAATGTTTGCTATGACCAGTATACCCTTATGACAAAACTCTGTTAGCCTTTGCCCCACTTCAAATTGTAACTCTAAGGCAAACCTAGAGAAGCAATGGAAAACCACTTCAATATCCTTGCCTCAAGAAATCCATGAACAGTATGAAATGGCAAAAATCATATGACACCAGGAGATGAACTACCCAGATTGGTAGGTATCTAGTATGCCTCTGGGGAAGAGTGGAGATATAAATCCAGAAAGAATGAACAGGCTGGGCCGAAATGGAAATGATACTTAGTTTTGGATGTGTCTAGTGGTAAAAATAAAGTATGATGTTGTAGAGAACAATATTGCATAGGAATCTGGAATGCTAGGTCAGTGAATCAAGGTAAATTGGAAATGGTCAAGCAAGAGATGGCAAGAGTGAACACTGATGTTTTAGGAATGAGTGAACTAAAATGCATGAAGATGGGTGAATTTAATTCAGATTACCATTATATCTACTACTGTGACAAGAACCCCTTAGTAGAAATTAAGTAGCCCTCATAGTCAACAAAAGTCTGAAATATAGACATTGGGTATGGTCTCAAAAATGAGAAAATTATCTCTGTTCATTTCCAAGGCAAACCATTCCATATCACAGTAATCCAAGTTTATATCCTAATCATTAATGCTATGAAGTTGAAGTTGAGTGGTTCTATAAAGACTTACAAGACGTCTTAAGACTAACACCAAAAAAAGATGTCTTTTTTGTTATAGTGGATTGGAATGCAAAGGTAGGACTATTTATGAGTCCTTTCATTTTGAGGATCAGATTTATCAGAGATTATTTTATTTTCCTTTTCTAAAAAAAGACTCTTGGTTGTAATTTTCATTTTTACTATTTCTTTTTTTTAAAAAAATATTATAATGGATTAACTTTTTTTCTTAATCCATTATATCCATTAATTCTTAACATGTAATTTTCTTTCTCCAATTTTGTGGCTCCTATTCTCAGTTGTTGAGTTGAATGCTTAAATAACTTATTTTTAATATTTTTCATTTAGCAATGAAAAACAAAGCTTTTAAATCTTCTAGTGAGATATGATGAAATATATGTTTTATTTGGAAGTATTCTTTCTATTATTAATTTCTACATGATACATTATTATGGCTTCTAATTAAAGTAATTCATTGTTTCAGATTGAAAAAGCAATGTAAATATTTTAGAATACTCAGACACAGGAAAGAGAT
Organism: Antilocapra americana; assembly: GCA_007570785.1. NCBI lineage: Eukaryota > Metazoa > Chordata > Mammalia > Artiodactyla > Antilocapridae > Antilocapra > Antilocapra americana. Next base: position 5,990,163 of record ML661888.1, on the reverse strand, counting down.
TATATTGTTTAGGGAGGTTGCAGGCAATAAAATGTACAAATGAAAAAGTTGCATTTATTACAATTTCAGTGTAGTCTTAAGCTGTAAAAAATGCAGTGAAGAAAAATAGAAAAGGAAAAGGTGCCAGCAGAAGGAGTGGGAAAAACTAGCTTAAATATGGTGTTAAGGAGAGTCTTCTCTAGGAAGATGACATTTGAAAAGACAACTAAATGATATATAGGAGTGAGCAATGAGTTTTTTTGGGGGGCAGGCAGAGTAAGGAGTTGCAGGAGCATATCTGAGAGAGGAAATAGCAAGTGAAAAAGTTCTAGTCAGGAATTTACAGAAGAGAAAAAATCCCAGTGTAAGTGAAATGGAAGGAGGGAGGAGGAAACTGCTGTTAAACGAGAGATAGAGAGCATATTAGTCAGGGTTCTCAAGATAAGCTGCCTATCTATCTACCTTTCTATCAAGGGGATTTCTTGTAAGGAATTGGCTCACACAATTAGGAACCTGAGAAATTCTATGACCTGCCATACACAAGCTCCTGTAGACCCAGGAGCACCCGTGATACCATCAAGTCAGAGTTCAAAGGCTCAATCAGAGAAGTCAGTGATGTGTATATATCCCAGTCTGAGGGAAGAAGAAGCTAAGATGAGATGTTCCACTTTAAGCAGTAAAAAAAGAGCAAACCAGTCCTTCCTTAGCCTCTGATTCATTCAGCCCATCAGCAGATGGAGGTGATGGCCACCCATGTTGAGAGGACAATCTATTGAGTCCATGGGTTTAAATGCTAATCTCATCTGGAAACACCCTCACAGACACCCCTAGAAATAATGTTTCATATGGTCACTTGGTGGCCAGAAAAGTTAACACATAAGATTAACCATCACAAAGGATGAGAAAGCTCTAGATTATATAATAGTGCATGGAAAAGTGGATTTGAAAGATGCTGAAGGGTGTTAAACAAGCAAGGGAAGTGTTCTGACATAAGCATTACAGGTGTTATGACTGTTTCTCCAGGGATCACACTGGAGGAATAAAGAAAGAAAGGATGCCAGGTGTAAATGTATTCCTGGAATCTAGGAGTACAGTGATGACAGTTACTTTATCAAGGTTGAACTAGCAGAAGAGATTATGAGAAAGTGGTCAAAATTATATGATAAATATAATTGTAAGCTAATTTATCATATAATTGTAAGCTGTTTTTTAGCTCAAACATTCTATTTATTTATTTCATTGAAGTATAGTTGATTTGCAATTTTGTATTAGTAATAGTTGGTGCAGTAGTAAAAGAATCTGCTTGCCAATACGGAGATGCAAGAGATGAGGGTTTGATCTCTGGGTCAGGAAGATCCCATGGCATAGGAAACAGCAACTCACTCCAGTATTCTTGCCTGGAAATTTCCACAGACAGAGGAGCCTGGCGGGCTACAGTCTATGGGGTTGCAAAGAGCTGGACACGACTGAGCATGCACACAGGGACACATTAGTGTTAGGTAAGCTGATTCAGTAGTTTTATTGGCTATACTACATTAAAAAGTGTTTCAAATTAATAGCCTTAATTCCTTGTGCTGTACCATATATCCCTGTTGCTTATTGGTTTTTTTTACATAGTAGTTTATATCTCTTAAAATCTCCCACTCCTATCCTGCCTTTCCCTCTCTTTCCTCTGCCAAGTGATAATCATTAGTTTGTTTCCTCAAACTATCTGTAAGTCTGTTTCTGCTTTGCTTTGTATATATCTGTTTAATTTTTAGATTCCACTTTTAAGTGATATTATATAGTATTTATCTTTATCTATGTGGTCTGACTTATTGTGCTTGAGGGGGAAAAATGAACTAAAGTTATTTCTTAGCCTTTGGCCTGAACTGTGTTTTTTATTTTTATTTTTATTTTGACTGAGGAGAAAGCTCTGGGAAGAGCAAAGTTTTGGGGGCAGATGAACCAAAGGATCAGTCTTCAATATGTTTATTTAGATTGCCTATTATTATTATTTATTAAATATATCTCAGTTGAGAAATTCATTTGACAATGGAATATAAGCACCTGGAGCTCAGATAAGGGCCTAGGGCAAGAAATAAAAAGGACTCATGGATAGTATTTAAAGCCAGGGGCTTGAATAGAATCAGGTAGAGTGATTCTTTTAGAGTGTAAGTAGAGAAAAACATTTCCAGGCAAGAATTTTACCTGTCTACTGAGAAACATATATGCAGGTCAAGAATCAGCAGTCAGAATCCCATATGGAACAACTGACTGGTTCAGGATTGAGAAAGGAGATGACGAGGCTGTTTGTTGTCACCCTGTTTATTTAACTCATACGCTGAGCACATCGTGAGAAATGCTGGGCTGGATGAATTACAACCTGGAATCAAGATTGGTGGGAGAAACATCAACAAGCTCAGATATGCAGATGATACCACCCTTATGGCAGAAAGTGAAGAGGAACTGAGGAACCTCTTGATGAGGGTGAAGGAAGAGAGTGAAAAAGCCAGCCTAAAACTAAATATTAAAAACACTAAGATCATGGCATCCAGCCCCATCACGTCATGACAAATAGAAGGGGAAAATGTGGAAGCAGTAACAAATTTCCTCTTCTTGGGCTCTAAAATCCCTGTGGATGGTGACTGCAGTCATGAAATCAGAAGATAACTGCTTCCTAGCAGGAAAGCTATGACAAACCTAGGCAATGTGCTGAAAAGCAAAGACATTGCCTTGCCAACCAAGGTGCATATAGTCAAGGTTATGGTCTTTCCTCATCATATACAGTTGTGAGAGTTGGACCATAAAGAAGGCAGAGCACCAAGAACTGATGCCTTCAGACTGGGGTGCTGAGGAAGACCCTTGAGAATCCCTTTGACAGCAAGGAGATCAAACCAGTCAATCTTAAAGGAAATCAATCCTGAAAAATCACTGAAGGACTGATGCTGAAACTGAAGCTCCAATATTTTGGTCACCTGATGCAAACAGGCAAGTCACTAGAAAAGATCCTGATGCTGGGAAAAATTGAGGGCAGAAGGAGAAGAGGGCATCAGAGGATGTGATGGCTGGATGCCATTACTGATGCGATGGGCTTGAATTTGGGCAAACTCAGGGAGATGGTGAGGGACAGGGCATGCTGCAGTCGACGGGATTGTGAAGAGTCAGACATGACTGGGTAACTGAACAACAACAGAGAGAAAAAAAGATAAGTAATAAGCTATATGCAGTGGAGAATATGAGGTAGTTGCTGACTTCAACAAAGCTAAATGATGGAGAAGAAATCTTGATTAAAGTGAGTTAAAGAGAGATTGGGCAACTAGGAACCAGCAAAACTTCTTTTGGAGAGTTTTATGTGAAATAATGCTTATAAGTATTTTATGGCCAACAGAAGGTTTTAAGTTAATCTGTTTTTCAGAGAAAAATTTGAAAATACGTAGATATGTAGATGGATCCTATGACTAACAATTACATCTTACAAATACTAATTATACAGTGAATACTATATAAATTAAGCATATACACCCTACAAGATATAATAAAACAGAATTATAAATATACTTGTTATACTTTTATATCTTCATATCTTCAGAAAATATATATAATCTGACATTTATTAAAATCATTCATTGTAAATTTAGGTTTGCCAATTTCTTCTTATATTTTTCTATATATATAATTCAGACGAGATCGGGCACGTTCAGGGTGGTATGGCCGTAGACTCTATATATATAATTCAATTCAACATCTTTTATCTATAAACTTTATAAATGTGATTCTAATGTTTCCAGTTTTTGACAGTTTAGTTTTGTTACCTCGGTCAGCTCATGTTGTGTTCACAGTGGCCTTTGGGCTCTGATATTAGGAGCCAAGTCAGTGCTCGGGAACTCGGAGCCCTCTGGGCTTTTTGGTAGGTTGGAAGTGAACCTTTGGGTCACATGTGCATCACATGTGGCCACAGGTAGCAGAACTGTTGCTCAGAAAGCATGTCACCACCTGCACTGGGACCAATGCACATCCTAGAGGCCTGCAGCCCCCAACCCCCAACTACCTGCTGGGGAGTAAGCTGCTATTTCTAATGTGCTCAGTTTCTCTTCTGTCCCTCCTGATAGTTCTAAAAGCCCCTTCTGTCTTCTCGGTGGGTAACAATGAGAAACCTTCGCTGATATGACCTCTGCCATCCCTCTGTCAGAAAGGATTTCTCCTCCCTCCTGAAGAGCAAAGTCCCTGTGTTGACATCTAGAAAGAGTTGCACAGTAAGGAAGAGCTCACGGATGAGGCACTCTTGTTCTTTGTGTTAATGCAAGGTAGATGGTTTTAAAAGGATTTTTTACTTTCAAGGTGGCTATTTTTCTTCAAAATCCAATTTTGGCTATTTGTGGAAGCATACTTCCCTTGGAACTAATGAAAGTTGAGTTTCAGTGTCATTCCCTTACATGGTCCTTCTAAGGCCCTGGGATGGATCCTAACAATGGGCTCACGTGGTTGTATATTTTTTTTTTTGTCATTTTGCAAATCAATTTTTTTGTATTATGTTTATTAAAGAGGGACTCAATATTGTATAAATTTTAGACTCCATAAAATCTGGATATGCCCTTCAACACTTTTTTCTTCTAGTTTCATTGATATGTAATTGATGTACAGCACTGAATAAGGTGTACAATATAGTGATGTGGCTGACATACATCATGAATGATCACCACAGTAAGCTGAATGAAGGTCTATAGTCTCATAGATAGAAAAAGAAAAAAAAATTTTTTTTTTGATGAGATACCTCAGGATTTGCTCTCTTAACAGCTTTCATATATAATGTACAGTAGTGGTAATATTTATGATATTGCATGATACATTCCTAGTACTTATAACTAGAAGTTTCTACCTTTTGACTGCCTCCATCCAATTCTTCCTCCTTGCTCCTCTCCCACTTTAAATATTTTAAGTCAAATAGTTTTTCTTCTTTCTTTCCCTCTCTTACACTTTCCCTTTCTCCCTTCCTCTTTTTCTGATTGCTATGTTCCTTCTTCTCTTTTTTCTTTTTTCTTAAGCTCCTGTTCTGACAATTCTAAAACTCCTGAGCAAAATGGAAAACTCAAAGAGAATAAAGCAAAAATTACAATATTGAACAACTATAACTAAAATGCTTACTGAGCATTTACTAAGAACTAGGAACTGTTTACACAGATTAGTAATCTATATAGTGTCTGTGCTCATGCTGCTGTTTCAATCATGTCCGACTCTGCAACCCCGTGGACTGCAGCACACCAGACTTCCCTGTCCATCACCAACTCCTGGAGCTTCTTCAAACTCATGTCCATTGAGTCAGTGATGCCATCCAACCATCTCATCCTCTGTCATCCCCTTCTCCTCCTGCCTTCAATCTTTCCCAGCATCAGGGTCTTTTCCAATGAGTCGGCTCTTTGCATCCGGTGGCCAAAGGATTGGAGCTTCAGCTTCAGCACCAGTCCTTTCTATGAATATTCAGGACTGATTTCCTTTAGGATTGACTGGTTTGATCTTGCAATCGAAGGGACTCTCAAGAGTCTTTTCCAACACCACAGTTCAAAAGCATCAATTCTTTGGTGCTCAGCTTTCTTTATAACATAAAAATATGTTCTTTATATTCATATTTAATTTAAAATAAAATTTTTGAATTAAAAAATGTCTCCAACAAATATTAAAAAGTATAATATATTTATCATATGATGAGCTAACAGAATCTGAAAGAGAAAATGGGTAAAGGATATAATTCATAAAAGATAAATACAGTTTGTATACTTTAGATCAAAAAAATTTACACCTGAAGGAGGAAGCTTGTCAGCAATGTGTAGTTCTCTTTTTGCTTAAAGAGAAGAGAGTCTGCAGTGGGTATAATACAGGGCTGAGTCTGAGAAAGTTTTACTCTCTGCATATTTTGCCCATGGATTACAAGAATTCCTGGCAGAGACCAGATTTCATAAGAGTGAAACTCAAATTTGTCTTTCAATGTAAATTTGGTTATGAAAAGCCAATTTCAGGATTTTTAAACCAGTGCTTAAGACTCTGTGAATGTTTGCAATGAGTAAATAGCATATTCACATATCTTGTACTAGTGGAAAACTTGTTCTGCTCAACACCCATCACTCAGTGATGGCTTGCCTGAACTTTGTACCAAACAAGAGACAAGCAAGACACTGGGAGTTAAGAAGTCACTAAATAGGATTAGTGTACTTAAACAAGGTTAATCAACCCCTTCAAGTGGAAAATTCGTTTGGATTTGGCTGACTCAGGCTGTATTGACAGCAGGTTACAGAATAATACTGCAAACACTATTATTTTTAAGATGATCTATGAGCCCCACAAATGGCTAATTTACTTTATTCCTTCTTTTCTAATCACAAAGATTTAATCCTCAATCTCCATTCTCATAGGCCTCCAAGAATAGCCTTCATAATTATTTACATTCATGGTGAATTTACTGTTTAAAAACTAGAACTTCTTTTGCAATTTGAAATAACTATCCATTATGAATTCACCAGGTCTGAATATATTTTGTGTGTCCTATTCTGAGATGGGTTTAGGAGTGTGGGAGTGAGCTGATGACATTTCTAGTCGTTTAACATTTGTCTTTGTTTTGTGTGTTCTAAGCAAGTGTATTTCAGAGAATGTGAAACTTGTGTAAGAAAATATGCTTTTAAAGTGGAATGGACGCGAACACTTCCCCCAATGGTTACATAAAAGAAGAAGCGCTAGCTCTGACAGAGGCCGCCTGACTCTCCTGATGGCTTCCCTGCAGGCGTCGCCATAATTATCTTACCCTGTGGTATGTCCTGTCAGCACAGCTAAGTTTGACAGGGAAAATGAAATGATCAATGTTATTCGGGATCTGTTTTCAGCTGAGCAGTGATTGCTGAGCAGAGAGAGTCAATTATCTGTTGGTGAGGGTAGGCCGTTAGTGACATTAAGGTATGACACCAGCCAGATGAAAAGTGAACTGAGACGTTGGTAGCCGTCGGCTCAACTTCCAGACAAGCGGCAGTAATCATTCAGAAGCACTAGCCAACTTCAGAGGTCTGCAGGGAGAACTTGGGTTATTTCCAGTTTCCATGTAGGTTTACAGTATTTTGTTATTCAAGGCAAAGTTAATTTCAATGAAAAAATTGTTGTAACAGCAACTTCTTTCAACACTAATTTTAGGCTTGAGAAAAATGGACACATTAATGCCTCTGTGTGTATTGGTGTTGTGTGTTGACAAGTATTAATAAGTGAGCTTTTATTGTCATCTTCCTAGAGGGTGCCTAAATTATTAAGGAAGCGCTCACTTTGGCAGCACATACTTTAAGCTATTAAGGAAGATCTGAGATTTTCGACAGCTAATATTTTGATTGCTTACTGTAAATCAGGTACCTCATTAAAGTGCTTTACACATTATTCCTCATTTTCCCCTTAAATTTAATAGGATTTAAGGTAAATCTTGGGCCTTAGGTTAAAAGTCTTATGCAACTCCACAGTTCAAAAAGGAGAAGATAGGTCTTAATACATGTTAAAAAAAAAAAAAAAAAGGATTTTGGCTGATTGTGATTTTAGTACATGGCATCTACTGATGGGGTTGCCAAGAAAATGAACCGATAGCTATATTAAGAGTATAGCAGCTGAAACACAAAAAATCATGGTGCAGATCACATCCACTCAAAGAATGTGTTCACTGTGTGTGTTCTGAAAGAGACTGGCGAACCGAGACCTATGGAGATGAAGGTAAGAGTTACAGAGAGTGGCTTAGAAGTCATATCACACCACGAACAGTTCAGGCTCCTTTGGAATTCAGCTAGAGCCAAAAGCACAGGAGAGTGGGACAGTAATGATAACTGCCTTCAAAATCACTCAGATCTCTTTAACACAGGGACTATGTTTCTGGAAAAAGAAGTGTTGATTGGATCACTGCTGTAAGAGCTGTAACGGCAGGTCCATACGGCCATCATACGGCTATCCAGTTGTCCAAGGACCACGTATTGGAAAGATCGTGAATCTTCCAATGCTCTGCAGAACCTCCTTTGCTCTGGGTGAGGTGTCCACATAGTCAAGGGGTTGGCTCAGTCCATCAGTCCATCCTAATGCTGAGACTGTAATTATTTACTTTTATAATTCAATTTAATATCTCAAAAGTTCTCAAATCTTATTCTTTAAGAATCACAGATATTTTTATTCCTGGAATCTCCATAAAAAGTTTAGAATCAAGCCTTTAACTTCCAGAAAAGAGGATTTGGAATACTAACTGAGATTCCATTATCAATATATTGATTTGAGAAAATTCTCTTCCTAGGTAAGGAAAGCCCCTTAGAACATGGCAAATCCACTGTCATCCACCCTGCAAAACATGCTATTTTCATGTCTTTTATTTTCTCTATATTTTAAACTCCAAAATATGCTATTAGTTTCAAAAGCCAGTTTATTTTTTGTTGGGTTTTGTATTTACTTTTATTTCTACTTTTTTATCTTAAAGAAAACACCTGTTTAGTATCTTTTTCTTTAGCTCAGGTCTTCCAGTGACAGACTTATTCAATATTCTTTGCATGTCTGAAAACGTTATTCCTTACCTTCTCGTCCCCCAGCCCTCACCACGCTCCCCAACCCTCGTCCAGTCACCCTGGAGCAGCCCCGCCAGCCCGCACCATCTCCCCTCAGCCCACACCCTGTGCAAGAGGGACAGCAACACGATTTGGGAGGTAGAGGTGCCTCTTCAGCCCCAGGCCTCATCCTTAGCTTCACTTTTAAAAGACATTTTCTCTGGGAATCTAATCTGATAGCTAGGTTTTTATTGCTGGGTTTGTTTCGTCTTCCATGGGGCTTTTAAAATCTGTGGCTTATTGTCTTTTATTGCTCAGTAAAACAGGTGCTATTAAAAATTTGATTCTGTTCCACTTCCCTTCTGCAAACACAGCTGCATGTACACTGCACCTTCTCAGCACGTCCTTGATAACTCACTCTCAGTGTATTTTTCATTCTGCATACTTCAGTCTGGCCATTTTCTTCTGATTAGTGTAGGTTCATAAATTCTGTATGTCTTGTCTTCTGTTCCCAACATCTATTCAGGTATTAATTTGACTGTTGTGCTTTTTCACTTTTATACTTTCAGATATTCCATTTGCTATTTATAGATTTGCCAGTTCTCTGCAGAAGTTCTAATATCTCTTTGAAGCTTAGTAAGCAAAGTTCATTTTACAACTGATGCCTGAACCCTAATATCTAGACTTTTGGGTTTATTTCTGTCAGTTTTTCTGCTGTTTTGTTTTGCTTTGTTTTGTTAATGGTGTCTTTCTACTCCTGGGCCCAGTTATTATTATTTTATGAGCCAGACACATTTTTGAAAAATGGTAGAAACACTGTGAGCATTAGCGATGTTACCTCTCCCCAGACAGGATTTACAATGCTTCTGGTAGAATTCTAGGAACAGTAGCAAAATGGATTTCTTACTCCAATTTAAGGAATGGAGATGATTCAAGATTGGGCCATTCGTAGTCCCTCTGTGATCCTAATTCTAATTCACTCTTGCTCTGAAAATTAACCTTTTGAGCTACCAGAAAATTTGTAGGGTATTTACTTGTCACACTTTTAGCTGGCTGGATTCCAATTTTTGTTTCAAAGGGAAAGGAGTTCATGATCTGAGTCACAGTCAGCTCCTGGTCTTGTTTTTACTGATTGTATAGACATTCTCCATCTTTGGCTGCAAAGAATATAATCAATCTGACCTAAATCAAATCCCTTATGATTATACAGTGGAAGTGAGAAATAGATTTAAGGGACTAGATCTGATAGACAGAGTGCCTGATGAACTATGGAGGGAGGTTCATGACATTGTACAGGAGACATGGATTAAGACCATCCCCATGGAAAAGAAATGCAAAAAAGCAAAATGGCTGTCTGAGGATGGCTTACAAATAGCTGTGAAAAGAAGAGAAGCGAGAGGCAAAGGAGAAAAGGAAAGATATTCCCATCTGAATCCAGAGTTCCAAAGAATAGCAAGGAGAGATAAGAAAGCCTTCCTCAGTGATCAATGCAAAGAAATAGAGGAAAACAACAGAATGGGAAAGACTAGAGATCTCCTCAAGAAAATTAGAGGTACCAAGGGAACAGTTCATGCAAAGATGAGCTCGATAAAGGACAGAAATGGTATGGACGTAACAGAAGCAGAAGATATTAAGATGAGGTGGCAAGAATACACAGAAGAATTGTACAAAAAAGATCTTCACAACCCAGATAATCACGATGGTATGATCACTCACCTAGAGCCAGACATCCTGGAGTGCAAAATCAAGTGGGCCTTAGAAAGCATCACTAGGAACAAAGCTAGTGGAGGTGATGGAATTCCAGTTGAGCTATTTCAAATCTTGAAAGGTGATGCTGTGAAAGTGCTGCACTCAATATGGCAGCAAATTTGGAAAACTCAGACATGGCCACAGGACTGGAAAAGGTCAGTTCTCATTCCAATCCCAAAGAAAGGCCATGCCAAGGAATGCTTGAACGACTGCACAATTGCACCCATTTCACACGCTAGTGAAGTGCTGCTCAAAATTCTCCAAACCAGGCTTCAGCAATACGTGAACTTCCAGATGTTCAAGCTGGTTTTAGAAAAGGCAGAGGATGAGAGATCCAATTCCCAACATCTGCTGGATCATCGAAAAAGCAAGAGAGTTCCAGAAAAACATTTATTTCTGCTTTATTAACTATGCCAAAGCCTTGGGATTAGATAACACTGATGGTTCCTTCCAGATTCAAAATTTCATGACTCTGTGATTCAGGTGGGCGTGGAAAAGCTCGTTCTCCTGGCTGTGCTTCTCACCTGGGCACGACCCTCTTGTGTGATGCTGTCGTTAGTCAGGGGCGTCACCTCCTCTACATGGTCAAGCACGTGAGGACTGAGCTCATTTCTCTAGAGATGGAATATTAAGCATTTCTACAGCTGGTGCTCACATGTGAACAAAATGCTTCAAAATTGATAATTTGACTGTATTATTTCAGTGAAGAAGCTTGGAGGAAAATGGATAAAGCATCAAGGAGGAAACACAAACATTTCTCAATGTGTGGGTATAGTGTGCCTTAAAAAGAAAAGTCCAATTGGATAATGGTACAGTTTTCATGGAATTACTAATTCTCCTGGTGATATTTTGACTTTGATCTTAAACCCCATGAGGTCACCAGAAAACATATGTTGTGTACAGTATAACATATCTATCTTGATTTTAGAAAATGTTACTTATGGCAATTTTAAATGACATACAGCTTTCCTTTACACAGTTTAATATTTGTAAAACTTTTAAAAAGACCAATAAGGAAAGCTTAAAGTGAAAACAAGTTGCATTTAGTCACAAATATTTAAATCATTTTTCCACCTTCCTCCAGGGTAACTGTAGGCTCTCTTTTTAGAGATTTCAGAGCATTCCTTTCATTTTTCAGTCATCACAAATTAGAATTATTAAACAGAGGCCATTTGTTTTCACTCCGTACTTAACTACTCATAACCTTGTGTTATTTAAAATTTGCCTTTTTAAAATGTGACTGATCCCCACCAGTGTGTTGTTTCTTTTTGTAATTTCTCATGCCTCCTAATAATGTTGTTTTTCACCTGAGGGAAGCTAACATTTTCATGTATCTCTTCAATGAAGAATTAAAATAATCACTCACAAATAGGAGAGACTAGTTTGACCTGAGAATAGTTATCAAATGAGTTTGTCTTGGAAATAATTACCCTCAAAATACTAAATAATTTTTATACTCTAAAAAGATGTCATAAATAACCTCTGTTATAGCTTTAGCCAACTAGACTTTGATGATACATTAAGCATATTTGAGGTGTGGACAAGTGATCATCTGTTCTTTCCGTATTTAATTGATTTTTAAATGGCATCTGTGATTTTGACCTCCAGCATAGAACAAACATGACTTATTGGGTTACTCAGAGAGCAGCAGAAGCACTTGTAGATGTGTGTTAGCTTACTCATCGCTTCCCCTGCTCAGGCGTGTCCGATTCTTTGTGACCCCATCTTGTTCATCACATCCTGACAAAATTTCAAGTTAATTTAAAATGATTTCCACTTTAAATGTGCTTTCAGTAAATTAATGTGATAATGTTTTAAGTAATATATTATTAAAGTGGTAAGAAAAAAATCTTAGTTTTTTTCTTTTTTCATTTTGAGTGGGTTAAGTGATCTGAGAAGAAAATAATTGCTTTTCCACTTTCACTTAATTTAGTCTTCAGAACAAACCTTTGTGCTTATAATTTTTTTAAAAAATAAGAAAACCAAGGTTACAGGTGATCATTTAACCTACTCATGTGCCAGTGTTTACAAGTGTTCAGTAGATGTTTGTTTAGGCCACAACGTGAGACTGAGCCTGGTGGTTACTCAGGTTTGTGTTTGGATGAGCTAATTTAGAATATTTTATAGAGCAAAGGGATGTATCAATCAATAAGTCCATCTATAATTTAATACCTCAGGGGAGAAAGATAATTTGTCAGAATCTCTTCTAGGTTTGATGTTCAATATACGTTGTTGTTTGGTTGCCAAGTCGTGTCTGACTCTTTGTGACCCCATGGATTGCAGCATACCAGGCTTCCCTGTCCCTCACCATCTCCCAGAACTTGCCCAAGTTCATGTTCATTTTATTGGTGATCTGTCCAACCATCTCACCTGTTGGTCTCTTCTTGTGCCTTCAATCCTTCCCAGCATCAGGGACTTTCCAAAGAGTCAGATCTTCACATCAGGTGGCCAAAGTACTGGAGCTTCAGCTTCAGCATCTGTCCTTCCAATGAACACCCAGGACTGATCTCCTTTAGGATGGACTGGTTGGATCTCCTTGCAGTCCAAGGGACTCTCAAGAGTCTTCTCCAACACCACACTTCAAAAGCATCAATTCTTCAGCGCTCAGCTTTGCTTATGGTCCAGTTCTCACATCTATACATGACTACTGGAAAGACCATAGCCTTGACTATACAGACCTTTGTCAGCAAAGTGATGTCTTTGTTTTTATTTTATTTTTTTTTGTCTTTGTTTTTAATACAGTGTTAGGTTTGTCATAGCTTTCCTGCTCAGAAGGAATCATCTTCTGATTTCATGGCTGCAGTCACCATCTGCAGTGATTTTAGAGATCAGGAAGAGGAAATTTGTCACTGCTTCCACAGTCTCCCCTTCTATTTGCCATGAAGTGATGGGGATGCCATCATCTTAGTTTTTTTAACACTGAGTTTAAAGCTGGCTTTTTCACTCTCCTCTTTCACTCTCAACAAGAGGCTCTTTAGTTCCTCTTTGCTTTATGCCATTAGAGTAGTATTATCTGCATATATGAGGTTGTTGATATTTTTCCTGGCAATCTTGATTCCAGTTTGTAGCTGATCTAGTTCAGCATTTCACATGATGTGCTCTGCGTGAAAGTTAAATAAGGGTGATAGTGAACAGCCTTGCCATACTCCTTTCTCAGCTTTGAACTAGTCAGTTGTACCATATAAAGTTCTAATTGTTGCTTCTTGTCCCATAATACAGGTTCTCAGGAGACAAGTAACATGGTCTGATATCCCCAGCTCTTTAAGTATTTTCCACAGTTTGTTAGGATCCATGTAGTCAAAGGCTTTAGCATAGTCATTGAAACAGTAGATGTTTTTATGGAACTCCCTTGTTTTCCTTTATGATCCACCAAATGTTGGCAATTTGATCTCTGGTTCCTCTGCCTTTTCCAAACTCAGCTTGAACATCTGGAAGTTCAATAATACTGAAGCCAAGCTTGAAGGATTTTGAGCATAACCTTACAAGCATCAGTTCAGTTCAGCCGCTCAGTCGTGTCCAACTCTTTGCGGCCCCATGAACCGCAGCGCGCCAGGCCTCCCTGTCCATCACCAACTCGCGGTAGTTTGTACATTCTCTAGTACTGCCCTTCTTGGGAATTTGAATGAAGATTATCCTTTTCCAGTTCTGTGACCACTGCTGGGTTTTCCAAATTTGCTGACATATTGAGTGTAGCACTTTCATAGCATCATCTTTTAGGATTTGAAATAGCTCTGCTGGAATTAAAAACGTACTTAAAGAACCTAATAATAAGGTTATTTTCTCTTCCCTTCTCAGCCAGGCTACTTCCTTTCACTTAATTTCGCCTTCCTCTCAAAGTATTTCTCCACCACAGAGCTCTAAAAGAGCCTAGATATTACACCCATAGAGCAGGTAAAGCTCCAGATCTAGGCTAATGTAAGGCTCTCACATAGAAGGAAAAATAGTAAGCTCCTTTTGGGATTGCCCAGGAATAATGCAAGTGTAGAAACTGTCTTCAACAAAACTGTGTGTTACTCAAGACATGTGAACCAAAGAAAGCCATAGTTGGAAGTGAGAAAAGCTGATATGTCTTGTTCTTATAAGCTACACATGCTAATTTGGTGCAAAGATGAAGAATTTTTAAAATGAATAACAAATCTCTGCTTTGTAAACTTATCTGTTTATGTCTTTTGCATGATCTAAATGATTTTGATGTTATTTCATCATCTATTTGTTGTTATCATGGCTGCTCCTGCTGCTGTTATTGTTTTGAATAATTACAACTGCAAGGAAGAGATTTGGTATATGCTTATGTTAGGCAGTAAGAAATATAGTGAGCAGTGGGAATTTGGAATAAACAGTTTTAGGGCTCTACTGGAGTTGCCATCCCCATTTTATTTCAACTTTGTCTTACAAATCTTTAGTGCTTTTATAGTGTAGCATTTTATAAATAGGTAAATCTTGTATTGGCATTTATTTGAGGTTTTCTTTGTTCTCAAATGTTTCAATTTCCTCTGCTCATTAACTCACTCATTCATACCAGTGGTGATATGGGCAAAACTGCTCAGCTGCTAGGAGAATTCTCATTTGGTTTCATCTGTTTAATTTTGGTTGGAGGAAGAGACTTTTATTTGATGTCTCAATCTCCAAATAAGGGTGTAATCCCTCACTCACTCTTCAGGAGGTGTCAAAGTGCTGGAAGCTCACAGACAATAAATAAGTGAGTGTTCACACTTCTGGACATTCGGACACAATGTCTCCTTCATTGCCAAATACTTGTGAGGAAGAACCTTCTGCTGCCATTCTGAGCATCCTTCTCTGTCCAGTCCCTCATCTCTAGCTCACTGTTCTATTGCCTTTTCTATTGTTCTATTTCTCTTTTCACAGTGATAGTCCTGTCTAGCGTATATCAGATTGTTCTCTTTTGAAAAGCATTATAGTTTTTTTGAGTCTTGTTTCTGTCTGATATTGGGAGGGAAAAACTACCTCTGATATTATTGGAGGAAGAGGTGAGAGGGAGAAAAGATATCTGTAATCATTAATCATTGTATTTTATTTTGTACATTACACAGATATTTATGTATACAGACAGAGCGAGAGCTCAGCCTTTAATTTTAACCATATTGCTCGGTGTAGTTGTGTCTCACTGTTTAGTTAGCATGACTTTATCTGATAACTGGTGAGTTTGAGTGACTTTTCATTTGTTTTTTGACAAATGAAATGAAATTTTTAAGGAGATCTGTTCAAATATTTTGCCCACTTTAAAAATTAGATTGTCATCTTCTTATTGAGGATATAAGCCCATTGTTGCCTGTAGGTGTTGCAAATATCTTCTCCCACTGTGAGGCTTTACTTTTCAACCTCTTAATGCTATCATTTAATAAACACTATTTTAAATTTCAATACAGTCTAATATACCAATATTTTCTTTTTTTGTTAATAAGTTTTGTATCTTGTTTGGGAAATTGAAGCTCTACCAGAGCTTCAGAAGATATTCTTTGTTACCTTCCGGAGTTTATGGTTTGTCTTTCACATTTATAATTCATTTGAAAATATTTGGTATTTCATTCAATCCGGAGACAAAGCAGCAGTGAACCTGCAGCTTTATAGTAGTCTTCCCATGTATGAAGATAGTTGGTTTCTCCATTTGTTAGATCTTTTCTATTTTTTCTCAGTAATGTTTTATTTTTCTATTTGAATTTGTTAGGTTTATTCTATTTAGATTCATTTATTATTTCTGATATTATTGTGCATAGTACTTTTAAAATTTTGTTTGAAATATTAAATATATACAGCTAACTCTTACATTGATCTTGTGTCCACCAATGTTAGCACATTATTAAATTTTCTTTAGAGTATTCTGTAATTTCTACACATATAATCATGCCATTTGCCAGTGAAAACATTTTCCTCCATTTCCTCTTCATATACCTTTTATTTTCTTATCTTACTACACTGGACCTCAAATCCACTATCATTACGAGTGATGACAACTGTCAAAAGTCATTGTGTCTGTTAGAGGAAAGCTTTCAGCTTTTCATATGATGATTGTTGTAAAATAGATATGTTTTCCTTATCATACTAAAGATGCTCTCTTATAGTCCTGGTTTCCTAATTTTTTTTGTTAATATTATTGAATTTAAATGAATTATTTTTTATACCTCTATTAAGATGATCACATAAATGTTTTTCTTTATTCAATGGTGAATAATTATGTTGGAAAGTTTTTGAAAATTAAAACATCTTGAATTCTTTGTATAAACCCAACTTTATTTATATATTATCTTTCAGATTATTTCTTGGTTAAGTCTGTTAATATTTCACTTAAGATTATTTTGACTCATTTTTGTGAGTGAACTTTGTATTTAATTTTCCTATGTAGTGTTCTTGTAAGGTTTTAAGTTTATGCTTATAAAGTGAACTATGAAAGGTTTCCCCATTTTCTTCTTTCTAGAAGCATCTGCTGAAGTTTTTGTTTGTTTGTTTGTTTTCTTTTTTTTTTTTTAGCTCTATCTAGGGATGGAGTGACAGTATAAGTTTATAGTTAGGAGCATAAGTCTTGGCTCTTCCATTTACTTTATCCCTTTGGAAAAAGTACATAACTTCTGTATTTCTCAGTTGCTCATCTGTACATGGGAATAGTAGTTATAACTATCTTTGAGAGATTTTATGAGGATTAAACATACTAATTTTTTGTAAAACTCTTAGAATACTTTCCGATACATAAAAACACATACTATAAAATTGCTTTTAGCTGTACTTCTCTATTATTCATGAGGTAAAACATATAGTATGCCCATATGTCATTTGCATATATTCCTGTTGAACTGTGTGTACATGGGGGCTTTGGAATATTTTCCTGTGTACCTTGTTGGTTTTGGCTTTAATAACTCTCTGAGAGAGACGTCTTTAGCCCATAAGTCTAGCCTCTGTCTTCTAAATTTCCACTGACATAGTGAAGAAACATACAGATATGTTTGTAAATGTTGTGAACCAGTATACAGTAAACATGCAGAAACTTCGAGACATTTCTGAGAGAGTGTAGATGTTTTGAGAGAGTGGAATGCAAAGATTTACATCTTGTATAGAAAAAACTGTAACATTCCTAGCATGAAGTGAATGGGCACTGCTGAGGAGGCTGAGGGACAGGGCAGGGAGTAGTTCTTATTAAACCACTAAGAAACGCTCTGATTTCTAGAGTCTGCACAGAGTGGTGATTCCGTAACATTAATTATCCCTACGCCTGGATTTTATGTTAATAGGGCTTGATACAATTTGTCCCAAAGATATAATCACCCTCCAAATAGGACTCGTGACTGATATTATTGGGAGTTTGTATTCTCAGCTTAAAGTATTAGGCATCCTAATTGTAATAAAATATTAGTGTAAGGAAATATTAATTAGAATTGTAATTGTAATTATTGCTGCTCATTCAGTTGAGTACAGTAAAGCTCTGACAAGCTTATGTCAGGAAAATGTAACTGAGAAATTTATTTGATAATTTATGAACAAATATTCATGGTGAAAACTACAGAGGTTTATGAATTAATTTTCTTTGAGACTCTCGTGAATCAGTGTTCATGATTTGAATGAAGAATTGAGCATTCTGAAGTTTCTTAGCTTTGCTGATGTCAAAAGTTGTTACCGTTTGTTTCTTGAAAACATCACAAAAATAATATGTTGAAACAAATGGTTTACCACATACAGGGAGGTATTGATCTTGATAGTGTTTAGTTGTGTCTCAGAATGGAGAAAGCAAAGGCAAGATATTTATGAAGCTTAAGTGACCTGGATTAACAAGGTTCTTTTCAAGGTTTGGGCTTGATTAGAATCGGTCAAGTTTGGGGATATAATACTTTATAAACAACAGACCCAGAGAGACAAGAATATTAAGGCAAGAATTTCTAAGTAAGTCTGAAGATGGAGAAGCTCTATATAATTGACAAAAATAAGATCCAGAACTGATTGTGGCTCATACTGAGAGCTCCTTCATGCAAAATTCAGGTTTAAATTGAAGAAGCTATGGAAAACCACTAGGCCATTAAGATATAACCTAAATCAAATCATTCACGTTCATGCAGTAGAGATAACAAATAAATTCAAGGCATTATATTTGGTAGACAGAATGCCTGAAGGATTATGGATGGAGGTTCACACCTAAACAAGAGGCAGTTACCAAAACCGTCCTCAATAATTAAAAAAAAAAATGCAATAAGGCAAAGTAGTTGTCTGAAGAGCTTTTATAAACAGCTGAGTAAAGAAGAGAAGTGAAAGGCAAGGGAGAAAGGGAAAGATACATCCAACTGTATGAAGACTTCCAGAGAATAACAAGGAGAGATAAGAAGGCCTTCTTAAATGAATAATGATCAAAAGAAATAGAGGAAAACAAGAGAATGGGAAAGACTAGAGAGCTTGCAAGAAAATTGGAGATAGCAAGGTAACATTTTATGCGCAAATGGGCAGGATTAAGGACAGAAATGCTAAGGACCTAACAAATACAGAACAGACTAAAAAGAGTTGGCAAGAATACATAGAAGAACTATACAAAAAAAGTCTTAATTACCCAGATAGCCATGATGAAGTGATCACTCACCTAGAGCCAGACATCTTGGAGTCTGAAGTCAAATGGGCATTATGGAGGAATTACTTCGAACAAAGCTAGTGGAGTTGATGTCAGTCCAGCTGACCAATTTTAAATCCTAAAAGACAGTGCTGTTAAAGTGCTGCCGTCAATATGTCAGCAAATTTGTAAAACTTGACATTAGCCACAGGTCAGTTTTCGTTCCAATCTGAAACAAGGGCAATATCAAAGAATGTTCCAACTACTATACAATTTCACTCATTTCACATGCTAGATTTAGGTAGTGCTTAAACTCTTGCAAGCTAGGCTTCAGGAGTACATGAACCAGCAACTTTTAGATACACAAGCTGGGTTTCAAAGAGGCAGAGGAACCAGAAATCAAATTGCCAGTAGTTGATGGATCATGGAGAAAGCAAAGGAGTTCCAGAAATATATATACTTCTGCTTCACTGACTAGGCTAAACCTTTGACTGTGTGAATCACAACTGTGAAAATTCTTAAAGAGATGGGAGAAATAGACCACCCGATTTGTTTCCTGAGAAACTTGTATGCTGGTCAAGAAGCAACAGTAGAAATGGACATTGAACAATGGACTGGTTCCAAACTGGGAAAGGAGTACGTCAAGACTGTATATTGCCACCCTGTTTGTTTAACTTACATGCAGAGAGCATCAGGAAATGTGTTGGGCTAGATGCATCAGAAGCTGGATTTAAGATTGCTGGGAGAAATATCAACAACCTGAGACATGCAGATGATAGCACTCTAATTGCAGAAAGCATAGAAGAACTAAAGGGCCTCTCGAAGGTGAAAGAGGAGAGTGATAAAGCTGGTTTAAAACTAAACTTTCAAAAAACTAAGATCATGGCATCCAGTCCCATCACTTCATGGCAAATAGATGGGGAAAAATTGGAAGCAGTGACAGATTTGATTTTCTTGGGTTCCAAATCACTGCAGATGGTGACTGTAGCCATGAAGTTAAAAGACACTTGCTCCTAGGAATAAAAGCTACAACAAACCTAGTTGCCGGGGTCCAGCCCTGGAGGGTCTGGGGGTCTTGAGGGATGAGTGGCGTCGGCGGAGTACTGAGCTGAGTCAATGTGGTGATGGAGCAGTCTCTCTCGTTTATTGTTGTTGGTTTACAGTTTTATAGCCCCAAATCATCCCCATTACATCATTACATCACATATCATTCTATACAATCTTTTATTTTCTATCTTCCATAGCAACCTTATCATTGAGCTCATTCCCTAGTCTATTATGAAACATTCCCCTTGTAGAAGTCAGATTTCTGTGTAATTAGATTTAACAATAGTATGTTTACCATTTGAATGTCTTCAGCATACTACATTCAATCATGATAAGTACATCAATCTAATTAGAAAGGTTACATTTCTTTTATCAAGTGCAACTATGTAGAAGCTAGAGGGAAGGGCTTAAGCTTGAAACTGTTTTATTCTATTAACCTACTCCGGTTCTTCCGAGGAAAGAGGAAAGAGGACAAAGAGACAGTTTAGCAGCACTGCTTTAGCAATAAAATCCTATTTACCTTATAACTACTATAGTGAATTCCTATGTCTACATTATCCTAAAGCAATCAATGTCTCCAACTATGCTGGCCACAGTTATGAGCATTCCTAAGTCCCATCCACCCTGGTCTCTTCAAGGAAGGGAGCCTCCTCCGTGGAGTGGTTGGGGGAGTGGGAGGTGGAAAGGTGACCCAATTATGAGCCCTTCTGGTGGTGGCCTTGCCACGACCCCCAGAGAACTCTTGGTAAACTCCCCAGTAGGGGAGGAGGTGTCGTAATCTATTTAAATGTCCCTTTTATTCCTCCTTTGTCCTTGGGGAAGGGAATTCACCTTCCCGCATCCTCTGGTCTATAAGGTCTGGGGAAATTATCTCAGGACGAATTCTTTCTAACTGGGACTGACCTATTGAGATGAGCTAATGTTCCAAGCATGGACAGAACTCCCAAGAAAAATACCAGGAGGGGCCTTGCCCTGGATGCTCCAATAAAGAAAGCTCGCTTTGCAGTTTCCTTCTTAGTCTCGTGACCTTGTCATCCGTGCAAGGGGGCATCCTGACGGCTCCTGGCACCTAGTGTATTAAAAAGAAGAGACATCACTTTGTCAGCAAAGGCCTGTATAGTCAAAGCTATGGATTTTCCAGTAGTCACGTATGGATGGGCTATTTGGATCATAAAGAAAGCTGAGACCCTAAGAGTTGATGCTTTTGAACTGTGGTGTTGGAGAAGACTCTTGAGAGTCCCTTGAACTGCAAGGAGATCCAACCAGTCCATTCTAAAGGAGATCAGTCCTGAGTGTTCATTGGAAGGACTGACGATGAAGTTGAAGTTCCAATACTTTGGCCACCTGATAAGAAGAACGGACTCACTGGAAAAGACTCTGATGCTGGGAAAGATTGAAGGCAGGAGGAGAAGGGGACAACAGAGGATGAGATGGTTGGATGGCATCACCAACTCAATGGACATGAGTTTGGGTGTACTCCGGGAGTTGGTGATGGACAGGGAGGCTTGGTGTGCTGTAGTCCATGGGGTCACTAAGAGTCAGGCACGACTGAGGGACTGAACAACAATAGTCTATTACATTTGAGTATGATTGTAATTAGAATAAGCCTACCACTTTTCTAGCTTTTTTCTATAGGTTCCATCTGTTCTTTTTTTTTTTTTCTCATTTAGAATTTTCTTTAGAATTGAGTTTTAGAAATGATTCCATTTTATTTCCCCTATTAGTTTATCAACTACAGATCTTTTAAAAACATTTTAGTGGTTACTTAAGGTTAACAATATATAATTTTAATTTTTCACAGTCTATCTATAAAATTATTTATACCATGTCACATGTGGTATTTAACAGCATATTTCTATTTTCTTATAATTCTTCTCCTATTTCATATACTCTATCTTATATGTTTCAAAATTCACAATACATTGACATTTTAGCCTTAGATAATAAAAGTATCTGTTAAAGCAATTAATAAAAATGTTTATATTTAGCTTTATTTTTGTTATTTCTAGAGCCCTTCATTTGTTTCTATAGATGCCAATTTCCATTTAGTAGTATTATCCTACTGGAAGAAATTGAGTTAATATTTCTGGCAGCACAGAACTGCTGACTATAAATTATTTCAGCCTTTGTTTGCCCTCAAATGTGTTTATTTTACTTTGCTTTTCATTTGTTTTGAGAGATGTTCTCACTGATATAAAACTGTGATTTAATCGTTATATTTTTTTAATTTTGCATTTTAATTATGTTATTCTACTGTCTTCTGGTATTCATAATTTCAGATTAAAATATTACTGCTCTTATATGGGATTTACTATTTTTCTCTGGCCAATATTTAGATTTTTACTTCTCAAAAATTTTTCCTCTGTTTAGCTGCAGTGTGTTAGGTATCTTTAAAAAATTATATTGCCTCATATTTTCTGAGCCTCTTAAATCTGTATTTCATTATTTTTGAAGACTTGCCAATAATTACCTCTTCAATCAATACTTATTTCATCTGCCTCATTTTCTTATCTTCATCTTCTGGAATTCTTCCACAGCTCCAGGATGCTCTATTCTGAATTATTTTAAGTCTCTTTTTTTCCCTTTGGGTTTTAGTTTGAGTAATTTCATTGACCAGCCATCAGGTTCATTAATTCTTCCCTCAGCTATTATTAAGTCTCCAATGACTCAGTTCAAGGTCTTCTTACATGTACCATGCTTTCATTTCAATTATCACCTTACTAACCCTATGGATCATATACGGCTCTGGTTCCTTTGATCTCTTTGTCTTCTACCAGTGCTTTGCTTTTTCTTGCTGCTTCATTTTTCTCAAAATTTGTACTTGGTAAGGCGACATGTGTGTAAGGTAGGAGAGTAACAACGATTCGTGCTGGAAGTAGGGCTCATGTTTTCCTTTGTTCAGTTTTTGGAAAGGAAGACTGAGCAGCATTTGAAGCTTTTATTGCTATGGTTACCCTCAATATGTGCGGTTACTCTCAGTTTCTTTATTTGTCCTGCCACTAGAATCTCTCCCAAGGTCCTGGTGAGATTACTGAAAAGTCTGTAAATGAAAGTGAACTGTCTTTGAGTCTGACGCTTCCAATGGTTTTATAATCTCACCATAGCCCTCACTCACATCCTTTCAGAAATTTTAAAGTGATTTTTTTTTCTTATCAATATAGCACCCAGTTCCTCTTTTTGTTCTCTGCCCCATTTATATCCCTCTCTCCTTGGACATAGCTAGTTTTCCTTAGGTTTTAGGTGCATTTTTTTTTTTTTCCTGCAAACTCAGCTCTCTAATTTATCTGAAAAGTATATACTTTTATAGATCATTTGGCTTTTTCTGTTGTTAGAGCATGGGGGAGACATTTAGGCTTTATACTTGCTAAGCAGAATGCAAATTTTGAAAAGTAGAAAAATAGGGCATATGAGCAGGGAAGAGAATATTTTTTGACAAGTGTATAGAGATATTTCTGAAGCAATAATTATTATATTCAAATTTTCAGATGTTACTATACTGAAATATTGTCTCTTGAGCAATACAAATATTATGAGTATGCTTTTAAGGCCAAAGCATCATTTATTTTTAAAATTATGGTTTTATGAAAAATGAGAGAATTCATTTTATGGGAGTAGATTTGTTGAAAATACAAATTACAGGATTGATGTTAAATGATAAAACAAAACAAAATAATTTAATAATAAATGTCATAGAGTCAATATTTAGTTTTGGGAGTTTCATGAAGTGTTACTAACCAGATCCTTTAAAAGTTTATTAACTGCTTATATTTGAATACATCTGTTGTACGTAAAAGAAAATCTGACTTAAACCACCTCAAACTGAAAAGTAAATAAGCTTTCTTGTAAAACCCCAAATTCAAAGGCAGTAAGAATTCCACGCACCAGTTGAACAAGGGGTTCGTAATTATTAACAGTGCTCCAGTGACATTGTCTGCAACCGTCCCCCTTGGCCTTTCTTTGAGTGTCAGTTTTATCCTTTGTCCATCCTGGCTATTCAGACCCTACACTTAGAAATGATTCTGTGAAAGGGAGAAAGAGGGTCCAGCATTCAAGGCAAAACCTCAGGAGTCATTCTGTGCAAATCAGGTTTGGTCCCGTGCCTACTCCTGAACCAATCACTGTCCCCAGGGGAATGTAATATGCTTCCTGGATTGGGCTAAATCACAAAATTCTTTCCTGGAAATGTCAGTGAATTCAACATCTTCAATAAAATTAAATACAAATGAACATCAGGAATACCTGGGAGGCAGAAAACTGAGTGTTAGTAAAGCACTTCTTAGTATCCATTCTATACAGTTTCTTCTTCTTTTTTTTTTTTTTTAGGTCTCAGTAGGTATAAAGAACTAAATTAGACACTGTGGAGATTTAGACTGCATGGAGAAAATTCACTATCTACATTCAAAATTGGAGCAAAATATGACAATATGTGGCAAAATAACCATAAGCATCTTGTTGGGAGATATTACAAGAGAGAACTTTTTGAAATTCTTCTATTGAAATATATTCCTGAGAGTTATAGGTTTTTAGAGCTTAGAGTTACCTGAGAGATCGTGGAGTTCACCTTTCTCATTTTACAGATGAGGTAACAGAGACCAGAAATGCTAAATGATTTGACAGAGGTCATCCAGGCAGCAAGCAGTGAAGCCTGAGATAGGACACAATTGCTTTGGCTTTGAGTCTGTAGCTGTTTCCATTGCCTTGTGTTTATTCTGGAAGAGAAAAAAAAAAGCTGTGATCACATTATGTGCACAGAAAGTCATTTGTCACTATATAATAGTCTTTTTCAAGTGATAAATTGATTGCAAAAGTTCTGTCCTCCTTTCCAAAGGCTGTTGTATATATGCCTGCTTATGAATGTGACTTTCAGATTGAAAGGCATATGAGCTTTCCCCCTCTGTTTCAAAGACATTTTTTAAATGTTTCACCTTTGACACTGCTACCTGCTAACATTTATGAATATTAAGTAATGTTAGAGGTTAATGCACTGCTAATGATGGGTTGTTGTAACTCAGGTGACCCCTTGGGCATGAAATGTCCAATAAATTTATTTTTTTTGCAGCAAAACTAGGCAGTCTTAGTCATATTGTGCCCGATTAAGGACAATGGGATGTTCTGTATATCCATATGTCCTAGCTGTCTTTCAGGGTAATCTGAAAAGAGCATTTATGACTATTATAAATAACTTTTTAAAATTATTGATGAATTTACCTCATTTTCTGTACTATGCCATTCATAGTTGTAATTCTTTTCTAGGAGTGTTTTTTTTAAATTATAGTAAATTAACCTCTAATAATATTTAAGTGAAAAAAAATTAAAATCATATCTGAAGGAAATTAACTCATTTTATTAAAAGTAGTAGTATTATTTAGTGTGATTAACTTTACTGAGGAGGAGGAAATTTGACACTGGTTTCACTAGCATTTGATTAACATGCATGCTATGTTGCTTCAGTTGTGTTCAACTCTTTGGGATCCCATGGACTGTAACCTGCCAGGCTCCTCTGTCCATGGGATTCTCCAGGCAAGAATACTGGAGTGGGTGGCCATTTCCTTCTTCAGGGATCTTCCTGACCCAGAGGTCGAACCTTTGTCTCCTATGTCTCCTGCCGTGGCAGGCAGGTTCCTACCTGCAGTGCCATCTTCTCCAACCCCGTATATCTCTATATTAAACATAAAGAGTATTACTTAAAAAATAATAGATTGAGAGAGTAGTACCGCCATGTATATCCTACCATATGGAAAATAACAGGAAGTTGCTGTATAGCACAGGCAGCTCAGCTCAATACGCTGTGGTGACCTAGAGGGGTGGGATAGTGGGGTGGGAGGGAGATCTAAAAGGGAGGAGATATATGTATACATATGGCCGACTCACGTGGTTATACAGGAGAAACTAATACAACCTTGTAAAGCAATTGTATTCCAGTAAAAAGTCTATAAACCAAATTAGTTGAAGTGTTTAATGCAATATAACAAAAAATGAACAATTATATTGTCCTAGGGTAAATGGATTAAGAATGTGTAAGACAGGGCATGTTTTAAAACATAGCTTCAAAAAGATTATTTCCTTTTTCTCATTCTCTAATACATCCTCTGGAGAATGTTAATTTGTTGTGAATGACTGCCCTGTGTTGGAGTTAATAACCTTCTAAGATGGTTGACTGATGGCAATGCAGTGTTTACCAACATCTGCTGAAGATGAGGGAGTGATTAAAACTATATTAATTCAACAGAATACTTCAGTTTTCACTATTCTACTGAATTAACAGCTGAGGTGCCATCAAAATAAAAATTACAGTTATATGCAATTGATGTAAAATATCTGTAATAGGATTCTTAATTTTTTTATGTTAAAATCAGTTTTTTATTTAAAACATTTTTCAGTTTTGTTGAGGAATCATTGAAAAATATATATTAAATATATGTTTAAAGTATCCAGTGTAGTGATTTGATATACATATACACGATGGAATGTTTACCACTCTTCAATATGCTATGTTGTTATTATATACAGTATTGATTTAATTCTTTCATCTAACAATTGCAGATAGATATATTGATTTAACTTTCCTAAAGAAAAAACTAAGACACAGAGAAATGTTATGTAGGAGCAAAGACATAACCAGGCAAATAGTCAGGGTAGGGGTTTAAGGCTGTTGATGCCATCTCTAACTCCACTCAGTCTCCTATCCTAGAGAAATAATTGGGTTTTAATCTATTCCCAATAATTGGGATGTTCTTGCATGTACATTTTAAATCCAGAGAAATTTCACGAGGTTTAGGATTAGTGTGTGATCAATTTATAACTGTAAATTGGATTCTAATATATGTATGTGTATATAAGCTCCCCAGGTGGCAGTAGTGGTAAAGAACTTGCCTGCCAATGCAGGAGACATAAAAGACGTGGATTTGATCCCTGGGTCAGGAAGACCCCCTGGAGAAGGGCATGGCAACCCACTCCAGTGTTCTTGCCTTGAGGATCCCATGTAGCCTGGTGGGCTACAGTCCATAGGGCTGTCCACACAGTCCATAGGCCTGCACAGAGTTGGACATGACTTAAGTGACCTGGCACGCACACACATATGTGTATTACATATATATAATAAAACTCCCCTCCCTCCCACCCACTTTGTTGGCCATCTACTTTGCTATGAGGTGCACTTTTATTCACTAACATAATTATATAAGACAGAAACCTTGGACTCATCTCTGTGTCTCTTCTCTCTCTCATTCATGCCTGCCATTTTGAGCTTATCATGGAGCCTTTAGCTTTTACCTCCTAAATATCTGTGACAGGGCCTAAGGATTATTAATCTATGAATAAACAGTATTTTCACCTATGACTTCTAGGATAAATATATATTATTTCCTTTGTGAACTCTTGGCAACTCCTTATCTGTAAAGAAGTTGGTAAAAGGGTCAGTTCTTATAAGAAATACATTAAAGGGGGCTTCCCATTTGTGGGGAACTTGACTTGCTGGGATGAGTTAAGTTCAGGTCAGTCGCTCAGTCCTCTTTGAGACCCCATGAACCACAGCACGCCAGGCATCCCTGTCCATCACCAACTCCTGGAGTTTACTCAAACTCATGTCCATTGAGTTGGTGATGCCACCCAACCATCTCATCCTCTGTCGTCCCCTTCTCCTCCCACCTTCAATCTTTCCCAGCATCAGGGTCTTTTCCAGTGAGTCAGTTCTTCGCATCAGGTGGCCAAAGTATTGGAAGTTTCAGCTTCAGCATCAGTCCTTACAATGAATATTCAGGACTGATCTCCTTTAGGATGGACTGGTTGGATCTCCTTGCAGTCCAAGGGACTCTCAAGAGTCTTCTCCAACACCACAGTTCAAAAGCATCAATTCTTGGGCGCTCAGTTTTCTTTATAGTCCAGCTCTTAATTTTCTGACCACCTGTGAGCAGTAAAAGGCAGATGAGATTGAAAGCCTGATGACTTCTTCTGGCTGGGAGAAAGTGTGTAAACAGCCTGGCATTGTGCAGTGCTTAGGGAGTTGGCAGAAAGAAGTGGATGGAACTGCTGTATGCCTGAGAGAGAGTGGCATGCTGACAGGAAAAACTGATTGCAGTGAGCAGAAAAGATAGTGCATTTGTTTCTCCAGAGAAACAGAAACAATAGGATGTATGCAGATAGTGACAAAGATTTATTTTAAGAGACTGGCTCCTGTGATTGTGGTGCTGGCCAGGCAAACACCTGCTGGGAAGACTAGAAGCCTGGGAAACCTGATATTGCACTTTGAGTCCTAAGGCAGCTGGAGGTAGAATTCCTTCTGAAAGGAGACATCTCAGTCTTTGCCCTTTATGCTGTCAACTGACTGGATGAGGCCTAATCACATTATGAAGGGTAATATGTTTTATTCAAAGTCTACTGAGTCATAGGGCTTCTCATGTAGCTCAGTTGGTAAAGAATCTGCTCGCAATGCCGGAGACCCTGGTTCGATTCCTGGGTTGGGAAGATCTGCTGAGAAGGGATAGGCTACCCACTCCAGTATTCTTGGGCTTCCCCTGGTGGCTCAGCTGGTAAAGAATCTACCTGCAGTGTGGGAGACCTGGGTCAATTCCTGGGTTGGGAAGATCCCCTGGAGAAGGGAACAGCTACCCACTCCAGTATTCTGGCCTGGAGAATTCCACGGGCTGTATAGTCCATGGAGTCACAAAGAGTTGGACACGACTGAGCAACTTTGGACTTCCCTTGTAGCTCAGATGGTAAAGCATCTGCCTGCGATGCAGGAGACCCAGGTTCAGGAAGATCCCTTGGAGAAGGAAATGGCAGCCCACTCCAGTACTCTTGCCTGGAGAATTTCATGGACAGAGGAGCCTGGCAGGCTATAGTCCGTGGCATTGCAAAGAGTTGGACATGACTGAGCGACTAACGCACTGATTTAGAAGTTAATCTTCTGAAGATAAATAAAGCATATATTTATCACAGCACTATATAAATTGCCATTTGCCCAAACAACTGGGTACCATAGCTTAGCCAATGAATACATAAAATGAATTATCACAGAGAATTTTTAAGGGTAGTTTTGTGAGAAGTAGTGTGTGAAGTCCTCAAATCAGTCCTCAAATCACGAAAGGCAGTGAAGAGCACCTTGATTTTCAAAGTTGTGATGACTGCTTAAGGCACTCCTAGGCCGAGGGGCATTGGCTTCATTTAAACAACATATTTAATGCATCCACCTCTTTTCACCCCATTGCTGTCGTGCTTCTGTTTGGAGGGTCGCTTCTCGCCTGAAGGATTGGACCGCGGCTGCCCATGTAGTCTGCCTCTAGTAACCCTGGTCCTCCACTGCCGTCTTGTTTCGCCTATGAGGTGTACGTGACTTCTACAAACAGTGAGATTCAGGCGTTTCCCCCTTAGGCTGAAGAGCTTGGTCCTTAGCACTGACTGTAACCCTCTTGACTGCGTTTCCATCTTCAGCTTACATCATTTTCTCCTCAGACTGTGCTTTAAGCGCTCGAGGTCTGCTCCGTTCTGGCCTTCTTCACTTCAGCACTTTCACAGTAATTCACTTTTTAAAAACTTTGGCCTGGTGAACTCTGTCTCTCCCCTCAGCCACAAATATTCTTCTGCTACATTTATGATCAGAAACTACTTCCATTTCTTCAGTTCTCAATTTGAATGTCGTTTTATCAGAGGAATCTATCCTAACTCCAAGAACAAGGCCGGTTCTTCTTTAAATGCTTCCATAAAGCCCCATAATAATTTAAGAATCTCTATCCCTTTCTAGTCATATTAGCACACACTAGGGATAGAATAACTAGTGAATTCATGGCCGGATCCACTTCAGAACTCACTTCTACACAGTAACGTTCTGTTTTCCTGAAAGGGGCATCTATGACAAGCTTTCCTTCTCACCTCCCCCTTTAATAACAGTGGAAAAATACATCTTGTGGGTCATGCCGGGCCACTGATGACTGTGCTCGGAATTTGGATAAGCAGGATGTTAAAGGCTCCAGCTTCCCAGAATAAGATGCTATGGATTCGTTTTTTAGTTTTTCTTCACTCTCCTTTACAAAGCACAGCTTTAACTAGAAGAGCTGGAAGTTATTGCAGGTAGGAAGGGCCTAAGCTTTGGGAATATTAAGCATAAGCTCTTAGGGGAACCTCTTCTCAGATCTGAGAGCAAATGCTTCCTTTTCCTGTTACTTTCCCTAATGTTTCTTTCTTCTCAGTGCTTTTTAAAATTTAAATTAGCTTTTTTATTAAATTTTGCTAGTCAGGCTTACTTTCTTAGAGTGGTTAGGAAAACCATCAAAGAGAAAGAAGAGTCATATTTATGCATTTGTTTCATAATGAGAATGCTAATTTCTCAAATGTTCGAGTTATGTCTAGCCCCCTGAGATGTTAAATGACCTAGTCTCATTGTTATGACTATTCGTTGTTTGATCGTGTAAACCTTGTGAACAGAGACTGCAGAGCTCTAAAACTTTAATCCAGAAGTCAGTTCATCAGGAAATTTTGCCCAGGGCTGTCCTGTTGAACCCCCCAAAATAATTTATGCATTGTGGATAAATACCTAGAACCTATTCAAACGTCACATTCACAGCAGCCCAGAGCCTCGTCCCCTAACCTGTGACAACGTCAGATTAAATGAAGGTTAATTACATTTCCTACTATTTTGTTTTTACAAAGTGCAAAATGCAAAACAAAAAAACCTAGAAGCTTCAAATTAGAATTAACATTTCACTTTCTTTTGGAGGCTAAGAGGTTGTTTATGTTGGCTTTGGATTCCTGGAAAACCTAGCGCTTTTTTAAGATCATACACCTGATGACCTATATTGAACTTAATAAACTCATTCGAAGATAAGCCTGTACTATTTTGGATAGCTTCCAGTTTGAATATCATTTTTCTTATTTTCCTTTACTCTAACTATATTAGATGACATTCCTCTCTGCTATATATCACAGTCAATAAATAGGTTTTATTTTTAATTTGTGATTTTGCATCATAAATACTAGATATGTTTATATCCTCTAACTAAATTGCCTGTTGATAAGTGCTAATCTTATTGTCTTTTTAACTTGGCCTATGTCAACCACTCAAATTATTATGTTCTGAGCAAATGAGTGAATGAATGGCTATGTATTTGCTTTGACTTTGAAATATCCCTTCTTTTTTTGTGTTATCGAATGCACCTTCAGAGGATGTTAGGTAACAGGTATCAAACAATTCTTTTTCTACTCCTAGACTCACCCTATGCTCTGAGACAGTAAGACGTTTCAGGTGTTTTTAAATACCACAAAAAAGAACTGTTTTGTGGGGAGTCAAACAAGGGCTGTATTAATCACTCAGGCTGCCATAGCAAAGAATGTATAGAATAGACGGCTTAAACAGCAGAAACATATCCTGACAGTTGTGGAGGCTGGACAGTCCAGAATCAAAGTGCTGGCTAATTGGATTGTTAATGAGAAGCCTCTTCCTTACTTGCCAGTGGCCATCTTCTTCCTGTGTTCTCATAGGGCAGGGGGGTGGGGGGACCCTGATGTCTCTTCTTATAAGGATGCTCATCCATCACATTGGAGCCCCACTCTATGACCTCATTTAACCCCAATCACTAACTCCAAATACAAGTCACATGGGCGTTAGGGTTCTATGTAGGGATTTTTGGAGCACACAGTTCGTCCATTGCAGGGCCATTCAGTAATTTTTAAGGTAAAGGTCTATTTTTAATGCCAAAAATTATGATTAAATCAGAAGAATCTGAGAGAGAACTCATCAGAGCTACCCACGTGCAACAGGTCACTTTGCTTCCACAAGCTTCCTGCTCTCTAGATGGACAGAGAATGGCACAGCCATGCGTCTTACTTCCAGCACAACCAATTAGACTCTGGATTACAGATCACAGGCCAGAAAGAGGAGTCGGTGTGGTAGAAAGTTCACAGAGCAGACCGAGATGAGGGAGCTTTGTTTCCTCCGATTCTATTTTTTCCCCTTACTCGTCCCTTTATAAACCTTTAGTTTACAAAGCTGTGCACGAAATTTGAGTGAAAGCAAATGTAAGTGTCAAAGAGCAGTGCATGAAGCACTGGATGAAGTAGAAATTAATGTAAGAAGAAGGGGGAAGATCAAGGTATACCAGGAAGCAGGCAGAGCTCCCTTAATCACATGTCTTTCATTTGACATTATTCTTCCCAGAGCACTTCCTGAGCATCAACAGTTCACTTTTAGTGAGGGGAAAAATCATAGGCTATGTTGAACTTTTCAGGGATGAAGAAAAGTGTTATGTTTTCTTTTATTTTCTTATGCAATGAACCTTGTGGGTATGAATTTCATTTTGCTTTTCCATTTCTATTCTGATTTTGATATCATGTAATTTTTTGTTTTAATTCTATATGCTCCTATTGTTTAAACTAACTCTTGACTTTTTAGTGGGACCTAAAAATGAGTGAGGAGAACATATTTTCATAATTTGCAAAAGAAGAAACTGAGGTTCACAGTTTATGCAACACGTGAGATCACAGACCTCCCACAGGATAAAGCTGATTCAAACCCAAGAGTGTCTGACTCCAAAGGCTGCTGTCTTTTCAGATGAAACACTTCAATATGCACCAAGAAAAGCATCTATATTTCTTCACTTGACAAGCACACGCCTTGTCTCTAGAGACCATTAAAAATAATTGTAGTCTTCATAGTGGGGCAGGAAGCAGCGTTCTGCTTTGATGTAGGAGAAGAATAACATTTTAACTATGCTTTTTGACTTTATTCTTCATCAGTTTACATCATGTTGAGCTTTTGGGAAAGAATTTTACTGCAATACGTGTCACTACAAGTCTGATTAGATTAACTGGCGGTTGATTATGCTTTGCCACAAACCCTCCTCCTTGTTGCCTCAGGAGCCTTTTTGGATTACTGCAATGACCAGCAACTAGAGAGATTTGCATCCTTGACACCTTACCAGGTAAATTAACTTCACGGTTTGTCAAATTCCACTAGAGTCATCATAATTTTGACCGTGTTGTGACACACAAAGCTTGTAAAGTATTTTAAGTGGCTTGAATATTGATGACGCATAAATATGTATGTCTAAAGATGAATATAACATAGTTATGCCACCCTTTGCATATTACTGTAGTGAGAAAACTCATTTCATCAATGAAAAATTCCCAGGGATGATCCATAACTTATACTGAAAACAAAGGTGTAACACATTATGATAAATTGTTATTTTAACCCTCATAAGAAAATTATATAACTCGTGAATATGTCATGTGAAAAGAATACGGTGTTAGAGAGACTTGGGTTCAGACACTAGTTTATTGATGTCATGGTTTTATAGTCATAAGCAAGCCTTAGTTTGCTGTGCTGTGTGAAGTTGCTTCAGTTGTGTTTGACTCTTTGTGACCTTATGAACCATAACCCATTATACTCCTCTGCCCGTGGGATTCTCTAGACAAGAATACTGGAGTGGACTGCCCAAGCCCTCCTCCAGAGGATCCCCCCAACCCAAGGATTGAACCCAGGTCTCTTATGTCTAACTGGCATTGACAGACGGGTTCTTTACCACTAACACCACCTGGGAAGCTCCAAGCCTTAGTTTACTCACTTCTAAAAACTTCAGGTTAACAATTATAATACCTTTCAAGCTTTATTTTTGACAAATATTGTATTTGACCACCATCTTCCCTGGTGGCTCAGATGGTAAAGAATCTGCCTGCAATGCTGGAGACCTGGGTTCTATCCCTGGGTTGGGACAGTTCCCTGGAGGAGGGCATGGCAACAGCCCACTCCAGTACTCTTGGCTGGAGAATCCCCACAGACAGAGGAGCCTGGTGGGCTACAGTCCATGGGGTTACAAAGAGTCCGACATGACTCAGCGTTTAAGCCCAGCCCGTATTTCACCAACTATTTGGAATAAAATAGTTCACAGAAGATAGGTGATCTTGCCATGAACGACTTAACAATTTTAAGCTTCAGTTGAATAAACAAATACTACAGTGAATAATAGGTATTCTGAGAACAAGAGAAAGCTAACCAAGACTGGAGTAGGATGGTTCTAAAAAAGTAAGAGAAAACTTTTTGAAAAATGAATCTTAAAACATGGCTGTACATTATCCATGTGGGGAGAAAGACCGCTTCAGAGACATGGAGCTTTGGGGAGGTATATAGCAATAATACTATGGCCCAAGAGTGTAAAGCATATTAGGATTTTGGACTATTTTCAAAGGTCAGAGAGAAATCAGATAGGATTTCCTTCATTCATTTAGTTATTCATCCAAAAGCTATTCAATACCAAACTTGTGTTAGGCACTATTCTGGGTTCTAAGAACATTAAAGTAAACAAACAGTAAAAATTTCTAACTTCATACTTACATTACAGTGGGAGAAGACAACCTAAATACAATAAATAAATGGATTATATATGAAGCAAGAAAGTCAGTGCTGGGGCAAAGCAAATTTAAAATGTAAGGCAAAGTTAAGGGACTCCAATTTTAGAAAAAGTAATCCAGAATGGCAGTCACGTACTAAGCAGATGAGAAGGAAGTCGAAGCACCGAGAGAGGGCCCAGACCGTAAAGGACTCGAGGTATTGTGAAGACTTTGGCTTTTACTATAAATGAAGTACAAATTCTTGAACAGAGAAATACTATTTCCTTATATTTTAAAAAATAATCTTTGACAGAGATGTAATAGTATCTGTTTTATATTTTAAAGGAATAACTTAGCTTCTGACTTGAGAAAATGGTGGGATAGCAAGAACAAAAGCTGAAAATGAATCAGGAGGCAGCTGCAACGTCAGACTAAGCCACAATAGCCAGGGTAGATTTGACCAATCTCAGAGGCAACTGGTAGACACACTCTTGAATGTGTTTTGATGGTTGAGCATTTAATGTTCTCTGATATTTTGAATGTGAAAGAGAGAAAATAGAACATCTAAGGAAGATCTTTCACAGGGAGATAGTAAGCAGGTAGTTAAATATGGATGTCTGGAATTCAGGGAGAATAGCTATACATTTGGTCATTTTTTTAAAGCCACTAGACTGGATGACATCACCAAGGAAATGTTTGTAGACATAAAATGGACGTTGCAAAGTCGACTCATAGCATAATTTTAAAGTTAAGAGGTCTGGAAGAAGATGAAGAACCAGGAAAACAATTTAAGAAGAAAATGTCAATGTTTTCCTGGAAGGCAAGTAACGGAAGCGGTTCCAGGAGGAGAACATGTAAAATTATGCTGAAAGTCTGAAGACTGGGAGTTAGCCATCAGATCTAACAGTGTGGGGCTATTGGCGATGGTAACGAAGCAGTTTCTGCAGAGTTGAAGCTATGGCTTTTGGTACTGGAGAAGCTTTGCCATTACTACCAATATGCAGATAACAATAGTAATGTCTGGATAACTTATTTTAAGATGTTTTAAAAGAAAACATCTGTTTGAAAACGCTGGAAAAAAACAGGCAGAAACTGGAGGGAATTTGACTTTTGGAAATGAAAACACTATCAGGTGATGTTTGTGTATTTGCAACTTTTTTGTCCTGATGGAATTCTTGATCCGAGGTCAGGACAGCAGAAATCCAAGTCTCAAAGGCTTAAGCTGTCAGAGACTAGAGTGCAGAGCTGGCAAAGCAACTGGAAAATTTAAGTGGAAAACTAGAGTTGGTGAGTCTTAAAGTCTATGTAGTAACTCTACCAAAAACTTTGTTTTCCCACAGAACTATGCCTGTAAGGAAGGTTCCAGTTCTTCTGTAACCAGTAGCTATAAGAAAGAAATGAACATTTCTGTTTTTCAGAAATTTTCAGTTTCTACCTATTGCTGGAGACAGATTTTTTCAATCTGAATCTGATGGCCTATTAGAGAAAAACCTCAATACCTTTCAGAGAAAAGTAAATCCCAGAGTATGTACAATGTACCCAGCACAATGCCAAGCACACAATAAAATATTGCTAGGCATAAAGTAGCAGGAAAAAGTTACTCAATAAAAGGATCAATGAATAGAAACTCTAAGATGATACAGAAGTTGGAAACAATAGACAACAGCTTTCAAGGGATTAATATTATGTTCAAAAACAAACAGCAAAACAGAATCAGGATGAATTAACAGATGGAGAATCCAAACAGAGAAAGTGTAAAAACGAACTAAATTAAAAGTCTAGAATTAAAAACAAGTAGTATTGTGACATCAACCTCGTGGCAGGGTAAGAAGCTCCCTTACTCTCTCGCCTGTAATCTACAAGGAGTAAAAATGCCCATGACTCAATACAGGTTCCTCCGCACGAAGCACTGGGATGCTGGGTGGA
Source organism: Antilocapra americana (assembly GCA_007570785.1). NCBI lineage: Eukaryota > Metazoa > Chordata > Mammalia > Artiodactyla > Antilocapridae > Antilocapra > Antilocapra americana. Next base: position 5,954,085 of record ML661888.1, on the reverse strand, counting down.
TCTGCTCATCTGTATGTCTGAGGGTGGCTGGACTAGAGCACACAGAGGAGGAGGGACAGGGGGATGGCCGTGGTGGTACCCATGATCTCAGACCCCTGGCTGAGACAGCTGAGTTCACAGCCCCAGAGAGTGACTGGAACAGACGAGGCTGGAACAAATGACTCCAGCCTCCTGATTGCAGCGGTGCCTGCAGGCACAGGGAATTGGGAAACAATGGCAATGGGAACTGTGGCCCAGGCCCTTCCAGTTATGGCAGGCGCCTGACACCAGCCTCCTGCCCTCAGCAGTGGCGTCTATAATCTGACAACCCCAGAATGGCGGAGGTGCGCACAATCCTACCTGCCTCCCCCAGCCTCCTCCTCTCTAACATGCGACGGCAGTGTCTGGGACACAGACAGCTCTGGGTGCTGCAGAGGTGCCACCGTCCTGGTGTCCACATCAGCAACGCCAGTGACAACAGTGACCCGACAGCAGGGACGTCAGGGACCCCAGAGCAGTCCCAGCAGCACCCCCAGGACGTCTTGCAGGGCTGGAGGGGGAGAGCGTGCGGCTCTCGGATACAGACAGAGGCAACATTTGCGCTCTGGCGCCGCCTACTGAAGAAGAAAAGAAAGGCCTCTGACAGCCCCCGCTGAAGAGCGAGAATCAAAGGGAAAAAAAAAGTTTGCCCAAATGAGAAAGTTGTTCACTTTCAGCCAGCAGTGGAAACTCATCAAGCACTGTGATGAAAAGGCGCTAACGTGGGGTCTGTCTCTGTCTCTCTCACACATCAAAGACTGTTCCCCAACAACCAAACTTAGAGTTACGAAAGTGTGCCATCTGATAGAGAAATCACCATAGCTAAATGAAGAAACTCAATGAGCTACAAGAAAACTCAAAAAGATACATCGACGATACTCCGGTTAAAAAACAAACTATTAAAAAAAGAGAAAGAGAAAATTTTAAAAGGCAATTCAGTGAACTCAGAAACAGAAGACATATTTTACCAAAGAGATTGAAACTCCAAACAAATAGAAATTCTTAAACTGAAAAAATAAATAAGATGAAAAATGCAATAGAAAGCATCAAATTACAGCAGACTATATGAAAGAGAGAATTAGCAAGCTTGAAGATATAAACCTAGAAATTATTCAGGTAGAGAAGGAAAGAGAACTAAGATTTTAAGAAATAAAGAAACTATATAAGAAATATTCTATTCCATCAGGTAAGGAAATAGAAGTATAATGAGTATCCTACAAGAAGAGAAGAGAGAAGGGAGCAGGGAGTTTATTTAAAGAAATAAAAACCAATAACTTCCCAAACTTGGGAAACTAAGTGGATATTTAAGTTTATGAAGCTAAAAGAACTCCTAAATATATCAAAGCAAAAAGACCTTCTTTAAGAAACATAATATTAAAACGGTCAAAAGTCAATGATATAAAATTTAAAAGTAGAAGGGAAAAAGGACGGTGACCTACAAGGCATCTCTGTGAGGCTGTCAGGTTTCTCAGCAGAAATTCTACAGGCCAGGAAAAAGCTGAATGCCATACAAAAAGTACTGAAAGATAAAAGCTGTGGTCCAAGAAAACTCTACCCAGCAGAGTTATCATTCAAATGCAAAGGAGAAACACTTTCCCAGACAAATGAAAGTCAGGGAGCTCATCACCACTAGACCTGCCGTATGAAAATGTTTAAAGGAGTTTTTCTGCCTAAAACAAAAAGGCAAATGTACACAAAAGTTTGAATAACACTACGAATAAATGAGCATAATCAGAAATGGTAACTTTTTATATCAAAATAGGTTGTTAAGCATTTAATTAGGGCATACATGTTAAAGAGAAAAATGAGAGCAAAAATGACACCTTCAACCTGGTGATGAACTCACAACATAAAAAATTGTAATTTGAGAACTCAAAACAAAAAGGAAAGAGGAAAATATGGAACCCATAGAGGTGAATGATTAAAGAATATTATCAGTCAGAGCCCTGATGTACTTTCTTCAGTATCTTGGAAATCAGACTCGCGGGGACCGTCACATCACGCTCAGTCCTTTAAGGGACAAGCCCTCCTTCAATCTGCAGAGTCTCCTCCCAGGACAGAAGTATGACTGCCTCCACAACAATGAGTGTGGATGCGAGGTCTTCATCCCTAAAGACTCTGCATTGAGGCTGCATTTACCTTTTTTTAGGCTAGATCTTGGACATGGACAATGCAATTTCTGGTCACGTATTTTGGTGCCAGCTCTAAGCCTCAGGACGCTGAGTCCCCTCAGATGAGGCCCTAGTATCTTCACAGCAGAAGAGTCATTGTCAGGGCGCATTATTCTTTTGCTAGCTGGGGAGTTACGTATCGGACCTGCCAATGGTGAGCAGAGGCAAAGCGTATCCCTGCCAGAGCCATCACTCGGCGGCTCATCCCCCGGTAATGCCAGCGACAGCGGGGGCAGTTCTTCCTCTGACGTTCCCTTGTCAGGCTCTACGTGCGAGCTACATGTAAACGATTTTCTGCTGTTCAAATTTGAGACAAATGGTAGACATTCCTGTAGAAAAACATATTTAGGTTATAATCAAATAGCAGCTGCTAATTTTTTCCTGATGTTTAAGGGCCATCTTAAACTTTGCAACATTTTCATTCTGATTCCACGCGTAGTTCTCCGCCCTCTTTCCGTTCCTTCATTCCTGTCTTCTCTTCCAGGACAAGAATGCAAAACCACACTGAACAGTTTCGTTCTCCAGCTTCGCTGGATGTGTTGCTGGTTTTTATTATCTTACACCCATACTCCGAAGATAGATGTTCTGTATCCTGAGAAGCTCCTATTTTTGTGCATTTATTGTATATTTTGCTGATATTGCAAAAGCGGTTTATACAAAAGGAAACTCTTGGTTTTATCCCCCAGTTCTGAGTTCTGATCATACTTAGAGTACATCTCCTAACCGTGGCTTACGAGAAGGTCTGTTACCTCTCTGCTGCCACCTTGCCTTCATTTCCTGCCAACCTCCCTTGTGCTCTAAATTCTAGCAATATTCTTTTCTGTTTCTTGCATATAGAAGGCGCATTCACACTGGAGGATGCTCTCCATCCCTGGTCTCTTTGCCTGTCATGCTCCCAGCTAACGTATTTCGTCTTCAGAGAGCCCATCTGCAGCTACTCTTCCAAAGTGATCATCACCATGTCCGTCATTCTCTCTCTCAGCATCTGGATTTTTTTTTTTTTAATAGCACTAATACCCTAGTTTGAAATTGTTTTATTTGTAAAACTACAAGCTTCAGGAGTGTAGAAGTCATATCAATGTGTATTATATATCCTAGTAGCCCTATTACCTCATTTAGTATCTGGTGAATCAGTTCAGTTCAGTTGCTCATTTATGTCCGACTCTTTGCGACCCCATGGACTGCAGTACGTCAGGCCTCCCCGTCCATCGCCAACTCCCGGAGTTTACTCAAACTCATGTCCGTTGAGTCGGTGATGCCATCCAACCATCTCATCCTCTGTCATCCCCTTCTCCTTCCGCCTTCAATCTTTCCCAGCAGCAGGGTCTTTCCCAATGAGTCGCATCAGGTGGCCAAAGGATTGGAGTTTCAGCTTCAGCATCCGTCCTTCCAATGAATATTCAGGACTGATCTCCTTTAGGATGGACTGGTGAATATACACTTACTATCTGCTGAATGGCTATATCTCAAGAATTTATCTTGTCAGGGCATTGCTTTAGCCGCCTTTCATCACTGCAGCGTTAGCATCACCGGGATGTGTCCTCAGTGAAGCATCTAGGCTTGGAGCTCACCTCCCGGGAAGACCCAGACTTCCCTTCCTAAGAATAGCGTGCTCCAGCCTCTGCAACACGCCCACAAGCCCTGAGCAACTGAAATACCCTTGATATTCCTGCTGTCTCTTCATTGCTTTGTGACATGTGTATCTCTTTAGATAGAGTACTTCTTCCTCTAGTTATTTGTTTGTTTCCTTTAGAAGTGAAATCATGTCATCATGTTCATGTAACTAAATAGGAATAATACATTCTTTTAAATTGATAAAAGAACCCTCTTCTTTCTGTTAGTGACATAATAACCTTGTGCATAGGCAGTTCACAGCTGTACTCTAAGAGGTTTGGGGTAAATTGACATTGAAATCTTATTTTCTCACAAATGTTATGTCATATATGTGGTTTTTAAACTCCCTGCTTAGTCTTCAAGCTACTTTTAAAAGCGTGTTGAATATACCTAAAGTAAACTCTTAAGCTATGCTTTCAAACAAGATGTTTCTTAAAAATGTCTTGTATTAATGAAAAATAAGGCTTTGAGGTCAAGGTTGGGTGGACAGCTTTATAGTTGTTCAAATGGTAATTCTCAGGCAGGGGTATATAGCAGAATCACTTGGGGTGTTTTATTTTTTGCCAACTTAATCAAGGTACAATTAACAAAAATTGTAGTATATTTAAAATATACAATGCGGTAATTTGGGAATTCCCTGGTGGCTCAGATGGTGAAGAGTCTGCCTATAGTGCAGGAGACCCAGGTTCAATCCCTGGGTCAGGAAGATCTCCTGGAGAAGAGAATGGCAACCCACTCCATATTCTTGTCTGCAGGTTTCCATGGACACAGGAGCCTGGTGGCTACAGTCCATGGGGTCCCAAAGAGTTGGACATGACTGAGTGACTAACATTTTCACTTTTCACACATTGTGAATGGATTCTTGTAAGGCTTTTAAATTACTCAAATGACTAGGTCCAGTATGAGATATTATGAATCAGTGAGTCTGGCTATTGGAGTTTGTGTACTTTTTAAAAGCTTGCAGATGATTCTGACACATATTTCTTAAGAATCAATACTCTAGGTAACTTACTATCCAAATTTTCCATGCATTAAAGGAGCATTAGAGAGTGTAGGAGAGGAAAAGTTAAGTTTTTGCTGTGTGAACATTAAGACACTCCTCAGTCAGGGCTTGGGATCATTTTTAATTTGTTAATCTGCTTGATGTATTTGGAATGTTGGTAACTTCTTCATATATATGAGACTACTTGCCTTTTGTTTTCCTGTAATCCGTTAGTGTATTTATGATAATAGTGCCTTTATTTGTATAAGGATGTCTTATAACTTACTTTGGTTTCAATGAAATAACTACTTTTCTTGTGTCTCATTGCCTTTAATCTCTTGGTCGACATGATAGCCAAACTTTTATGGCTTCTGCAGGGACAAATGTACGTCTTTATCCACAACAACAACAACAACAAAAAGCATTTGATACAAGTTTTCTATATAGCTGGCAAAATGTTGCTTTACTTTATCCTCCACTTTATTCCACTTGCATATTATTGTTTTTAATTGACTGAAAGAGTTCAGGTATTCAGCTTATTTAAGTATATAATCAAAACCAGGCTTAATTGGTGCAAAATCTGGAATTTACGAAGACGGTATTTGATATTGTATTCTGTTGAGGGGAAAAGAAGTGAAAGCTGAGACAAGATCCTAAGTATATTGAGCAGTAGGGAGTGATAGGTCTAACCCCTAGGATTACTCCTAATAGACCCTGAAGGACAGTTCAAATAGGCACACAGGTACAGAGAATCACTTTGGCTGCTCTTTAACTTCGGTATATTTATGCGCAGGGTTTGAGAAATAGCATTGGTGTGTGAAGTATATCTGGTGCACTGTGGTTAAGAAACGAGTACTATAATTCATTAATATCTACATAATAAAATATTTGCATAATTCAACTCCCATAAATCTTACTATAATATAGAGCTGTATCAGTGTACCTGAACTGGGTAGAAAATACATCAGAGTGTATTCTGTACAGAAGCCTGAGCTAGGTGGACTTGAAGACAAACATTCATAGAAAAGAACAAAAGCTGTCCTGGAGATTGTTTGCAATATACCTCTTCCCCAGACCTCCTTGTCCATGATATTCCAGTTTTCCTTCTTCCAGCCTTTTGACCAAACAGCGAAATCATTTGTCACTGCTCATGAGTCTGTTTATATTTTTATCTACTTTTCTCTTCACACAAAGAGTGGATGACCTGACGCTGTCTGAAGCTCTGCTCTTTGGGAGAATTTCTCCGCACCGCCATCTTCAGGGCCACCCCTGAGAGGGGTTACGGTACAGTATCTCTGAAAAGGTGCCTAGTTCTCTGTGGCAGGCATGCACTTGCTTTACAGTGTTAGGTATTGCCCTTTGAGTCCTGCTGTGCTAACCAGAGATTCTACATAGATTTTTCCTAGAAGAATACAAACATCATTTATTGGTTGAAATACTACCCTTTCATGCTCTGCAACATTCTTCTCTCCACCTATCATTTTTTACAATTTAACTTTTATTTTATGCACGAATATAGTTGACTTAAAATGTGTGTAAGTTTCACGTGTACTGCAGAGTGATTTAGTTATACCTCTGTGTGTTAGTCGCTCAGTCGTGTCTGACTATTGGTGACCCCGTGGACTGTAGCCCACCAGGCTCCTTTGTCCATGGAATTCTCCAGGCAAGAATACTAGAGTGGGTTGCCATTTCCTTCTCCAAGTTATACATATACATACATCCATTCTTTTTCAGATTCTTTTCCTGTGTAGGTTATTGCAGAATATCGAGTAGAGTTCCTTGGCTATACAGTGGGTCCTTACTGATTACCTATTTTACATGTAGTAGTATATATATATATATTAATCGCAAGCATCCAATTTACCTTTTTTTCCCCCCACCTTCCCTACTTTCACCTTTGGTACCATAGTTTGGTTTGAAGTCTGTGTAAATAAGCTAATTTGTATTATTTAAAAACATTTTAAAATTGTTTCCCTTATTTATTCATTTATTTTTGACTGTGTCATGTGGTTTGCAGAATCTTAGTTCCTTGACCAGAGAGTGAACCTGGGCCCTGGCAGTGAAGGCGCAGAGTCCTAACTCCTGGACCACCAGGGGATTCTCAGTGGTTTTGTTTCCTCATGTGTTTGTTTCACTTTTTAGATTGCACATGTAAGTGATACCATGTAACATTTGTATTTGTCTGACTTACTTCAGTTAAAATGATAATATCGAGGTCTGTCCTTGTTGCTGCAAATGGCATTATTTCATTCTTTATGACCGAATGATTTTCCTTTGTACGTATGTACCACATTTTCCTTATCCATTCCTCTGCTGATGGGCATTTAGGTTGTTTCCATGTCATGGACATTGTTAATAGTTCTGAAATGAACAGTGGGGTGCATGTAACTTTTCCAATTACTATTTTCTCCACATATGTGCCTAGGAGAGGGACTGCTGGATCATATGGCAGTTCCATTTCTATTTTTTAAAGGAACTTCTATGTGTATGCGTGTGCGCTAAGTCTCTGCGTCTGACTCTTTGTGACCCTCTGGACTGTAGTCTGCCAGGTTCCAGAATACTGGAGTGGGTTTCCATGCCCTCCTCCAGGGGATTTTCCTGACCTTTTTAGGGATCAAACCTGCATCTCTTACATCTTCTACATTGGCAGGCAGGCTCTTTACCGCTGAGACCACCTGGGAAGCCCAAGGAATTTCTGTACTGTTCTCCATAGTGGCTACACCACTTTACATCCCCACCAACAGTGTAGGAGGGTTCACTTTTCCCCACACCTTCTCTAGCATTTATTGTGTGTGGAATTTTAATGATGGTCATTCTGACCAGTGTCAGGTGATACCTCACTATAGTTTTGATTTGCAGTTCTCTAATTATTTGGAATGTTGAGTATCTTTTTATGTACTTTTTGGCCATCTGTCTGTCTTCTTTGGAGAAAAGTCTATTTAGATTTTCTGCCTGTTTTTTTGATTATGTTGTTTGCATTTTTTGATATTGAGCTGCATAAATTGTTTACAGATTGTTTATTGATTTTAGAGATTAAACTCTTGTTGGTTGCCTCATTTGCAAATATTTTTCTCATTCTATAGGTTGTCTTTCAGTTTTTCTTATGGTTTCCTTTGCTGTGAAAAGTTTTAGATTAATTAGGTCCCATTTGTTTGTTTTTGTTTTTGTTTTCATTATTCAAGATCTCACTTTGATTTATATACAGTGTTGTGTCTATATTTTCCTTTGGAAGTTTTACAGTACCCAGTCTTATATTTTGGTCTTTAATCTATTCTGAGTTTATTTTTTGTGTTTGGTGTTAGAAAATGTTCTAATTTTTTTCTTTTACATTTTCCCAAGCTGTCCAATTTTCCCAATAGCACTTATTAAAGAGACTATCTTTCCTCCTTTGTATATCCTTGCATCCTTTGTCATATAATAATTGAACATAGGTGTGTGGGTTTATTTCTAGACTTTCTACCCTGTTTCATTGATCAATATTTCTATTTTTGTGCCAGTATATCATACTGTTTTGGTGACCGTAGCTTTGTAGTACAGTCTGAAGACAAGGTGCATGATTCCTCCAGCTCCATTTTTCTTTCTCAGGGTTTCTTTGGCCATTTGGGGTCTTTTGTGTCTCCATACACATTGAAAAGTTTTGTTCTAGGTATGTAAAAATGCCACTGGTGATTTGCTAGGGATTGCATTGAATGTGTAAATTGCCTTGGGTAGTACATTTATTTTTACAATATCCATTCTTCCAGTCCGAGAACACGCTGTATCTTTCCATCTGTTTGCATCATTTGATTCCTTTCATCAGCATCTTATAGTTTTCAGAGTATAGGCCTTTTGTCTCCTCAGGTAAGTTTATTCCTATGTGTTTAACTCTTTTGATGTGATGATAAATGAGATTGTTTCTTTGATTTTTCCTTCTGATATTGTTAGTGTATAGAAAGCAAGAGATTTCTGTGCATTAATTTGTATTCTGCAACTCTACCAAATTGACTGATGCACTCTCACAGTTTTCTGGTAAACTCTTTAGGATACTTTATGTATATTATCGTGTCATCTGCAGATAGTGGCAGTTTACTTCTTCTTTCCCAATTTGGATTCCTTTAATTTCTATTTATTCTCTGATTGCTGTAGCTGGCACATCTAAACTATGATGAATAAAAGTGATGAGAGTGGGCATGCTTCTCTTATTCCTAATCTTAGAGGGAATGCTCGCAGTTTTTCACTATCTATATTTGCAGTGGGTTTGCCATATATGGACTTTATTGTGATGAATTCATTGGTGGCTGAGAAGGTAAAGAATTCACCTGCAATGTGGGAGACCTGGGTTTTTCCCTTGATTGGGAAGATTCCCTTTCCCAAGATTCCCCTTCCTCCTCCCATAGAGGAGGGCATGGCAACCCACTCCAGTATTCTTGCCTGGAGAATCCTCATGGACGGAGGAGCCGGGCAGGCTACAGTCCATGGGGTCACAGAGTCGGACATGACTGAGCGACTAAGCACAACAAGCACCTATTTTCTCTGTGCCCACTTTCTGGAGAGTTTCTATCAGAAGTGAAGTTTGAATTTTTCTCAAAAGCTTTTTCTTCACATATTGAGGTAATGATATGATTCTTATTATTCAGTTTGTTGATATGGTGTATCACACTGATTTGTGGATATTGAAAAGTTCTTGCAGCCCTGGAGCAAATCCCACTTGGCCGTATTATAAGATCCTTTTACTGTATTATTGTTTTCAGGTTGCCAGTATACTATTGAATATTTTTGTGCCTATGTCCATTAGTGACATTGGTCTGTAATTTTCTTTGTGTAGTATCTTTGGTTTTGGTACCAGAGTGATGATGGCTTCATAGAATGAGGTTGGAGTGTTGCTTCCTTTGCAATTTTTTGGAAGAGTTTCAGAAAAATCAGTGTTAACTCTTCTCTAAATGTTTGATAAAATTTGTCTGTGAAGCCCTCTGGTTCTGGACTTTTGTTCATTGAAAGTTTTTCAGTCAGTTTCAATTTCAGTACTTGTGATTTGTCTGTTAATATTTTCCATTTCTTTCTTGTTCAGTCTTGGAAGATTCAGTCTTTCTAAGAATGTATCCATTTCTTCTAGATTGCTTCCTACTTAGAAATACTTTTGCTGTATCGCATAGGTTTTGGATCATCTTATATTCGTGTTTGTATTTTTTATTTCTTATTTCTTTTCTTCAGTGATCCATTGGTTATGTAGTAATGTATTTAGCTTCCATGCGTTTGAATCTGTTACAATGTTTTGACCTGTTCCTCTTTATATGTATTCTATATTGGACTCTGCACTTCCTGGACATGAATGAGTGTTTCCTTTCTCATGTTAGAGACTTTTTTGGTTTTTCTCTCCTCAAATCTTTTCTTGGGCTCTGTCTCTATTCATCTAGCTATTTATCTAAGATGAGATTTTATCTAGTCTCTTCATATAGAACATATTTCTCTGCTATTTTGTTTGGTCTTGGTTTCTGTGTTTGTAGCCTCTGTTCTTCAGACTGCAAGTTTACAGTTCTTCTTACTTCTGTTGCCTGGCCCTTGCTCCTGGAGATCTTGGGTTATGCAGTCTTACTGATGGGAGGGACTGGTCCCTGCTCACTGGTGCATGGAGCAGGATCTTGTCCCTCTGGTGAGCAGGGCCTTGTCAAGGGGCATGTCTAGAGGAGACCATGGGCTCAGGATGACTTTAGGCTGCTTGTCTGTTGATGGGTGGGTCTGTATTCCCATCCTCTTGGTTGTTTGATTTGAGGCATCCTAGCACTAGAGCCTGTAGGCTAAAGCATGGGGCCAGGTCTTGGTGCCGAAAGGCAACCTCCAGGAGAGCTCACACTGGGGGCTCCTGTTTTTTAGAAGAGTTATCTCAGCATGCCCCAGACCAGGAAACTCCTGAAATCTTTACTGATTTAGCAGTTATCTCCTGTCTTCTGGAGAATTTATCTGATCAGGCATCCAGAGTGCATGCCTCTTCTTGCTCATCAAGTACTATTCACATGATGCCATTGATATGATGGACCTATCTGATGTTCTGTGAAGCATCCAGATAATTCACGTCCTTTTGCAATATTTTGTGACAGAAAGTTAAGTTAGCCCTTGCATACAACAGCCATAGAATGTATATGTTATACATCACATGTGAAAGTAACTTTTCTTCTCTTCATAATGGATATGGAAAAGGATGCATTTTCTGGATGAATAGCTCCACACCTCATAACAGGGCAATATGAATGCATTCTATAAAGATATCACATCCACTATGTCAGCTGCTTTAAGGCTGCTATGAAGCTGAGTTTTTAGCCATCTATTTTTATTTAGTGGTATCTATCTCTTCAATTTTTTATTTTTATATTTGTTTGGGGCAGACTGATGAAATGAGATATGATGAGAACCACCACCCCTGCGTTTCAGAGGGTAAAATTAAACTCTTCAACTAATTTCAAGATTTGCTATGCATTTCTGTTTTATTTACTGACTTGGTCTACTTCAGGAGCTTCCACTTGTCCTTTCCTAAAGCAATAATCCTTATTCCACTAGGCAAAGAGTCAATGTGAAAGTTCTGAGAGCTGCCACTTGTGTTCATTTCAAAAACACATTCAGGCTTTGAGAAATGACCACCAAGTGGACCCATGGACATAGTAAAGAACTGTGAGATAAACCTTGGTTAGGACTCCATTTATTTTCTGAACCTAAAGTATCACTCTCAGCTCAAATCTTATATCCACTGCCCTTGAAAAATATAAGCATTCTCCTTAATCCAAGGTATATTTCCTTGGTTGCAGGACCTCTTTGTTCCCATTCTTCAAAGACATCTGGCCCCCCTTTCAGTCAATGCAGTTGTGGTCTGAGGACTAGTTTATGTTTGATAACTGGAGAGTGGACTGCTTTTCTGTTGGGTAAGCTGATCAACCTTCTATTGATTCATTCTTGATCTCTGCTGATTACATATTAAGCAATACTCTTGGTGACTGCTCATCCATCCTTCCTCTAGGATCATGCTGTGTGAGTCATCTCCATGATGGCTCAGATGGTAAAGAATCCATCTACAATGCAGGAGACCCAAGTTCGATCCCTGGGTAGGGAAGATCCCCTGGAGAAGGAAATGGCAACCACTCCTGTATTCTTGCCTGAGAAATCCCATGGACAGAGGGGCCTGGTGGGCTTCCGTCCATGGGGTCACAAAGAGTCAGACACGACTGAGTGACTAAGCCTTTCACTTTGAGCCATCTCCCCAGATCTGTGAGCCAGGTCCAGCCCTGGTTCTCATTAGGATCAGATGGTCTATAGCGGTAGTTAACTCACCCTGTCTCTGACAGTTAAGTGATGTCATATGCTCTCTGATATTCTGGAAGGCTATTGTCTTCATTAATAGCAGGGAGACCAGTTCTGCAACCTTACCTCTACAATACAGAATTCCCCAAAGCGTTGGTGCCTCCCTTATGAAGGCATTCCATGCTATCCTGATACACAGAAAGTCTCCTGGATGCTCCTGAGAACAGCGTCAGATGTGGGGTCTTTCATTCTTACATAATGGATCCACTCTTGCACCTCCACTTTTCTGAGACTTTTCCCTCTTTGTTCTGCAATTCTGAAATCATTTCTGTGTGTAATATAGGCCATCGCCTTCTCTGATCTTAGAGTGGAGCTTCTAGTTATTAAAATGCCTCAAAGGGCCATGTCAGGCAATTAAATGCAGAGTCACGGGAGAGTGACCTATTTCTGACAGAATTTCTTCTAACCCGTTTAACATTCTATTCAGCACTCCAGGATACATTTCTAGGCCAAGTTCCTGGAGAACTAGTTACATCCTATAGTCCTTTATCGGAAAAATCACTGTCTCCCTTAGTGGGCTCAGCAGTTTATGTCCGGTCAGTGTATTTGACCCTCGGGAGGTTTGACCCCCACCGCTGGTCTGGCAGACAGAAGAGGAGGTGCAGCGTTGAAGATGGCAAGCACCGCCCTGTGAGACAGCCGCTCTGAGGCCTCCGCACAGTTTGGAGGCACGGGAGATGCTCTTAATTCTGTCAAGTGGAGGTAGGGGCATGCTATCTCATAAAACTCAGGGTAGCCTAAGGTTGTAGGCTTCCTCATTGCCACTGTACAAATATCCATATCTCAAATCTTAAGGTGCCAGTCTTTTCCTAGTGAGTCCTGACTTTGGCACGTGAGCATTGTCTGGGTGAAAACTCAGCTTTCTCTAATGTTCTGTTACTTTTGCAATGAATTCCTGTAATTAATTAGGCCTCAAACAGCAGTAAATGAGAGAAACCCTGCCAAGGGGGTACTCTGACTCCCAGACTTTGCTTTAAACTGTTGATTGACTGGTTGGAGCCTGTCATTTCTCCCTAATAAATTAGTAGCTCTCAGTCATACCCCCCTGAGTTACTGTTTCCCTGAATCTATCAGATGCCAAAGATATTAAAGAAGCCAGTACATCTGCAACTAGCCCTGGCCTAGAACGCCACAGTGTAATTCTCAGCAACTGTCCTGCTCCGTCACACTGCATATGCCACCGGTGACCAGGGATGGGGTCCTCACTGGGACTGGCTGATAAGAAAGTCAATTTTAAATCCTATCTTCAGAGTCTACTCTAGAGACACCCCTGCCTCCAACTGTCTCAGGTCAGATTTCCTACTGGTGAAACCTCAAAAGGGGGGTTCCTATGTAAGGCAAAGTTCTCAGGAAAAACCTGTAAGCGAGTGAAGGGGAGGAAGCCAGGATAGGGAAGAAGCTAGGGAACAATATGGCTTCAAATACAGCTCAATCCGATTTCACAGGGGATTCTGAAGCACAGGTGACTCAGATGGTAAAGAATCCACCTGCAATGCAGGAGACCCAGATTCAATCCCTGGGTCATAAAGATCCCCTGGAGAAGGGAATGGCTGTCCACCTCAGTATTCGTGCCTGGAGGATTCCATGGACAGAGGAGCCTGGTGGGCTACAGTCCATGGGGTCGCCAAAAGTCGGATATGACTGAGCAACTAACATTCCGGAAGCATAATTTGTACTAATGAGATTGCTCTGTCCAGGAGCAAAGGGGATGGGAATTAGCTGAGGCTTACTCCAGGCAGACGGTAGATGCAGGATCACCAGGACATCTTCGGGCAAGGTGACTCACGCCTGTCAAGGACAGTTCTTCTGAGAAGAGTTCCAGCATCAGCTATTTGCAGTAATTAGGGATGGGTGCAGGAGCCAGATAAGAGGAATCCAGTGGGAACATCCGTGGCATCTGTAACACTCATGATAGAATATTTGAGAGGCAATGTAATGTTAATAGGTTGACCTTTGAAGGTTTATAGATCTTCATTCATTTGGGCAAGAAAATTAACCTTTCAGATTTTGTTTCCTCTACTGTAAAATACGATAATAACTCATCTTAAATTTGAAAGGATCAAGTGAAGATGAATTTGTAAAGGAGCCAGTAGGTGCTAAATTTGTATTATGTTGACTAAGCAAGTAAAACTTGTCTATTTTACAAGGAAAAATATGTATGTTTATTGAATTAACATAGAAAGCTAATCTATAACTCTTAATTACCTCGAAAAGAAAATGTGGTACTGTACTTCTTAGATCAGTTCAAAATAAATGAGTAAATCAGAAAAATAAAGCATTGACATCACCGGTAAGAATAAAAAAAAAATGTGTATTATTTAGCCAAGACACAGAAGCAGATCTTACATATGAATTAAGCAGTGTGATTAATGTTCAAGGAAAGTGAGCTACTATTAGCATTTCTTTTCAGCATACTACTAGTACAATTTTTGAAAAGGTTATTGGTGAAAAGGTATGCATGATGTAAAATTCCTAATGTGCATATACATTTCTCTTCAAAGTTCAGGATGTCACTTTGTTTCGCTAGTTGTTCTTTGGACGTCTCAGTCTGAGGGCCTTAGTTTAGGATCAGGTTTTCAGCCAAGTGATGTGATCTTTTTTCATGGGACACCCAAGCAACTACCGCTATTAGCCCTAGCGTTCGCTGTGCACAAGGATTCATTAACTTGCAAGACAGTCGACATGCACAAGGACTATGTCTTGGTTCTTTTCCTTTCACCTCTTTTCCTTAATTCAATTTCATCTTTGATTTTTATCTACAAATTCTCATTTTCTAGTTCCCTGGACCTTTGCAAGTGCCCTCTGTACTTGAATTTCTTCATCTGATTCTAAGTGTTTGCATGCTGTGAATGAAGCAATTCACCCGAGAGCTTCTGGACGTCCTTTGTAAGTGAGACTTGTGCTCTTCCAACACAACAGCAAGCATGTTCACACCCCCTGTGAACATAGCTCTAACTATTAACCACTTCACTCTGGGAGGCTATCCTCTAGGTAAGCATAGTTCTTGCATATCTAAAATAAATATGCAACCACAATCATATATAAAATGAATATGGAATAAACATGCAGCCAACCTTTAGTATAAGTTGTAGCATAATATGATGCAATAGAGCAATCATAAAGATAAAGGTGCGGCATGCAATTATTTGTAAAAGGGAAAAGCGAAAGTGAAGTCGTTCAGTCATGTTTGACTCTTTGCGACCCCATGGACTGTAGCCCACCAGGCTCCTACGTCCGTGGGATTTTTCAAGCAAGAGTTCTGGAGTGGGTTGCAATTTCCTTCTCCAGGGGATCTTCCCAACCCAGGGATTGAACCCGGGTCTTCTGCATTGCAGACAGATGCTTTACCTTCTGAGCCACCAGGGAAGCCTTTTTAAAAAGGATTGATTCTTGATTATCATTTAATCTGTATAACCTACCAGAGGTGACGTGTGATGACTAATCTACTGACTCCATCAGCAAGTGTATGCTTTAGACAATATTCTCATTAGATGAGACAATATTATCTCTTTCTCTTTACACAATATTCTTAAACAAATTTCTCAACAATAAAAATTATGAGATAGACGCAGTATGCAGCGTCATGAATTTGCCATTGTTTATATCAGTTTCTAGAACATTTAAAATTGTAATGTGTATATAAAAGTATATTATATGTATCTATGTATATTATATATATGTTTTGTCTCTGTCAACTGTATATATTAGGATACCCACTGCATTTAATGTTAATATCAACCACTTTGAAATTACTTGCAATCTATTTGATGGTAATGGATGAACATGAAAATATGGAAGGAAATGGGGATATTTTAAATTACTCCTAGTTTCTGAGGCTTTTTTTTTTTTTCAAAAAGAATGTGAATTTTCCCACACTGTAGATGTGGAAAATAGCTGCACATGTTTATAGAGTGCTGTTAACTGGAAAGGCAAAAATACATGGTATTTGGACATGTGAAATAGTTCTTAAGATAGGAGTTGCCACTAGACAGCTTGCACATCAGTACCTAGTACTTGACATCAAATAAATTTAAAATGATCAAAGTTGCCTTACTTGCTAATTATTATCTTTCTCAAAAGCCAAAGACATTGTTGAGTCTTACGGAGACTGCTTCTCTGCAAGTGTCCATAATTCATATTTATTGTTGTTCAGTAGCTCAGTCATACTCTACTCTTTGCAACCCCATGGACCGCAGAACACCAGGCTTCCTGTCCTTCACTATCTCTAAGAGTTTGCTCAGACTTATATCCATTGAGCCAATGATGCCATCCAGCCATCTCATTCTCTGTCGTCCCCTTTTCCTCCTGCCCTCAATCTTTCCCAGTATCACGGTCTTTTCCAAAGAGTCAGCTCTTTGCATCAGGTGGCCAAAGTATTGGAGCTTCAGCTTCAGCATCAAGTCCTTCCAATGAATATTCAGGGAGATTTCCTTTAGGATTGACTGATTTGATGTTGTTGCCGTCCAAGGACTCTCAAGAGTCTTCTCCAACACCACAGTTCAAAAGCATCAATCCTTTGACGCTCAACCTTCTTTATGGTACAACTCTCACATCCATACATGACTCCTGGAAAATCATAGCTTTCACTATGCAGACATTTATTGGCAAAGTGATGTGTCTGCTTTTTAATAAACTGTCTAGGTTTGTCATAACTTTTCTTCCAAGGAGCAAGCATCTTTTAATTTCATGGCTGCAGTCACCATCTGGAGCCCCCAGAAATAAAATCTCTCACTGTTTCCAACTGTTTCTCCATCTATTTGCCATGAAGTCATGGGACCAGATGCCATGATCTTAGTTTTCTGAATGTTGAGTTTTAAGCCAACTTTTTCACTCTCCTCTTTCACTTTCATCAAGAGGCTCTTTAGTTCTCTTCACTTTCTGCCATAAGGGTGGTGTCATCTGCATATCTGAGGTTATTGATATTTCTCCCAGCAATTCTGATTCCAGCTTGTGCTTTATCCAACCCAAATACATAATTCAATTTTAAGTGTATCTTACTTATTTAAATATATTTAGTGAATATTTGCCACACAGTAAGAACTTTGTACACATCAATGAACAAAGCAAGTCTTCTTGCCCTACTATTTATATTCTGAGAGTAAAAGTGAACAATCCATGTAATGTACAAATAAAATATGTTAGAATGTATTAAGTGCCATAGAAAATGAAAACTTGGAGTAGTGTAAGAGGATTTGACAATGTCATTGGTTTTGAGGAAGTGTTCAGTTCAGTCACTCAGTCATGTCCAACTCTTTGCAATCTCATGGACTGCATCACACCAGACTTCCCTGCCCATCAACAACTCCCAGAGCTCATTCAGACTCCTAGACCCTATCGAGTTGATGATGCCATCCAACCATCTCATCCTCTGTCACTCCTTCTCCCGTCTTCAATCTTTTCCAGCATCAGGGTCTTTTCTAATGAGTCCGTTCTTCACATCAGGTGGCCAAAATATTAGACATTCAGCTTCAACATCAGTCCTTCCAATAAATATTCAAGGTTGATCTCCTTTAGGATGGACTGGTTGGATCTCCTCTCAGTCCAAAGGACTCTCAAGAGTCTTCTCCAAAACCATAGTTCAACAGTATCAGTTCTTCTTTCTTTATAGCCCAACTCTCACATCCATACATGACTACTGGAAAAGCCAAAGCTTTGACTAGACAGATCTTTGATGGCAAAGTAATGTCTCTGCTTTTTAATATGTTATCTAGGTTGGTCATAGCTTATCTTCCAAGGAGCAAGTGTCTTTTAATTTCATGGCTGAAATCACCATCTGCAGTGATTTTGGAGCCCAAAAGATAAAGTCTGTCACTGTTTCCATTGTTTCCCCATCTATTTGCCATGAAGTGATGAGACAAGATGTCATGATCTTAGTTTTCTGAATGTTGAGCTTTAAGCCAACTTTTTCAGTTTCCTCTTGCACTTTCAAGAGACTCTTCAAGTTCTTCTTTGCTTTCTGCCATAAGTGTGGTGTTGTCTGCATATCTGAGATTATTGATATTTTCCCGGCAATCTTGATTCCAGCTTGGGCTTCATTTAGCCCGGCATTTCACAGCATATACTCTGCATATAAGTTAAATAAGCATGGTGACAATATACAGCCTTGACTTCTTTCCCGATTTGGAACCAAAGTCTCTTGTTCCATGTCCAGTTCTAACTGTTTCTTCCTGACTTGCAAACAGATTTCTCAGGAGGCAGGTCAGATGGTCTGGTATTCCCATATCTTTAAGAATTTCCCAGTTTTTTTGTGATTCATACAGTCAAAGGCTTTGGCATAGTTAATAAAGCAGAAGTAGATTTTTTTCTGGAACTCTTGCTTTTTCAATGATCCAGGAGATGTTGGCAGTTTGACCTCTGGTTCCTCTGCCTTTCCTAAATCCAGCTTGAACATCTGGAATTTCACAGTTCATGTACTGTTGAAGCCTGGCTTGGAGAATGTTGAGCATTACTTTGAGGAGGTGTAATATATATTTACAGGAAGATCAGGGTGAGCTTCACTGAGAATATATTTGAGAATAGCTTTGAAGGAGGTGAAGGGAGGAGCTCTGCCAGTGTATATGAGAGGTTAGTTCTCCAGACAGAGAGCACAGTCTGGGTGCAAAAGGCACAGAAATCCTAAGGCAGGAGAGGGCTTAGCATTTCTAGTAGGAACTAGGAGGCCAGTTGTTGCTGGAATGGAGTGATATATTAAAGGTGTAATGACTTTTGTGTTCATGCAATGGGAGGGATCCATGATTTTACATTTAGTGACCATCCATTGTATTTTCTCATTTCTGTGTTTCTGCTGTCCAGTATCAGGCTTCTTAACTTTGGAAACAGCCGTTGTCACTTTCGCTTTCACTTAATTTTTTTTTTTTTTAAGCACATCTGATAAGAGCATAGTTGCGTGCCTAACTACTTTTCCTGACTACAACTACAGTTTGGCAAAGGCCCTAAATTTTTCTTTATACTTGCCTTTATCACAGAAATATTTTTGAAACTTTACTTATAAGAATAAGCCCGATATATATGTTGCCAGTTTAATTTTTATCATTTACACTTATACAGTTGTTCATAGCTGTTTTGCTTATGCATTTTTCATTCAATAGCCATAGTCAGCAACTCCTGTGTACCCAGTATTGTTACATGTCTATGTAAGGATATAGAACACCTTCAAAGCATACATTTTCACTGCTCTTGTTTGCATAAGTCCAAAGGCTAGCAATGGTTTACACAACAGGAGAAATATTAAAATATAGATCCAGGAATTGTGGTTTTAATAGAAAAAAATGACTTTTTTAATAGAATTTATTTAATTTCTGTCATACCAATTTAAGTTAACAGAGAGTCAAAAGCTAACTTAAAGAGTGAAAAATAGTTGTAAAGCTTTTTTAAAAAAGACATATTTATAATTGGTGTATATGTATATATATGTGCATACATACATATGCAAAAATCTGTTTATATAAAGAATCTATATATACATACACATAGCAATCTTTCAGGATTTCTTAGTGAAAACAAAACTCTTTGCTTTGGAAGTCTATCTAATCCACATGTGGCTCTGATTTGTTCTGCTGTTCACAACTTATGAGATTTCTCTAGTGCTGTCAAAATATTTCTCACATCACACAGGCATAATAATGGAGAAACTCCAATGACTTTTGACAGCTGTGTAATGGTCTCTAATGTTAGTATGGATTATGTTGGGGGTTTAAACTATTATTCAGATCAATAGTACTAATGTTGAGCTGGTATTACTATATTGAGCACATATGATTTGTATCTTCAAAACAATGAAAATTAAAAGCAGGCAAAGGACAGAAAAGAGAACACTGACATTAAACATAAAAATATAGATTTAATTTTTTACACTAAAGATGATATCAGCTATTTATTATATAACTGTATTTGAGCAGTGATTTTCCTATACTGCTTTAACAAAGCTCCATAATTTTTTTTTTTTTTTTAGTCACTCAGTTTAAAATATTTTAAAGTTTCTTTCTTGAGTTTTCCTTTGACTTGTGGATTTTTTTAGAAGTGTGATTTTTTCACTGATACATAATTGATCTCTATTCTAGATACATTGTTTCTATTAATTTCTAAATTATTTCATATCATTAAAGAACAGTTTGCAGGATTTCAGTATTTTGAAATTTATTAAGACTTGTTTTATGGCTCAGTTTATGGTCTATCTTGGTGAATTTTTCATGTATTCTTACAAAGAATATATTCTGCAGCCTTTGGGCATATGTGTTATAATTGTCAGCTAGGTCAAAGAAGATGATAGTGCTGTTCATATCTTCCATGTCTTTTCTCAGTTTTTCTCTTTTTTAAAATCTTGAGAGAGGAATATTAAACTATGCAAATATAATTATGAATTTGTTTTTTTTTTAATTTTGTCAAATTTTTCTCAGGTGTTTTGAGGCTCTGTTAAATGCATGAATATTTATGATTTTTATTTCTTTTTAAAATTTACTATTTTCTCATTTTAAAATATTTCATTTTCTTGTTGCCTCAAAGTATAACTTAATTAAGTAATACTAATATTAATATGCATTTCTAGCTTTCTTACATGATATACATGGTTTACTGAGCCATTCTTTTACTTTCAGCCTACCTTTATTTTTTTATATTTAAAGTATGCGTCTTGTAGAAAGGATGCTATGTTTTGTTTCCGTATACCTTCTAGAAATGTCTATAGTTTGAATTTTGAATCCTCAGTTCTTTGCATTTAACGTATGTATTCATCTTGTAGATTTTTGTCTGCCATTAAATTACTTCTTTTCCATTTTCCCCATGTTTTTGTTTCTCTTATCATCTTTGTTTCCTGGTTTTTTAAAGTTTACTCATTTTTGAAAATAAATTTAGCTTATATAACATTTCGCTTATGTAACGTTTCTATTTCTTTGCAAATCCTTAATGGTTTCTCCAAGGGATGCAATGGATGTTTTTTTCTTTTTGTGGGACTACAGTGGCTTGGCAGTATCGTGTTAGTTTCTGCTGTACAGCCTCATGGATCAGCTAATGCACACACACGTCCTCTCCCTCTGAGTCTCCCTCCGTCCTCCACCCCGCCCTTGCAGTCTTCACAGAGCACGCAGCTCCGCGGAGAACGGTGCCGCTGCGCAGCAGCTCCCCGCCGGCTGGCGGTGCGCGCGGTGGCGTCTGGAGTCCGGGCCGCCCTCCCGCGCCTCCCCCTGCCGCGCGTCCCCGGCTCTCTTCTCTACAGCTACGCCTTTCTCTTTTCGCAGTCTGTTTAGAGTTAAGTGTGATAGGAGTTCATGCAAAAAGTGTAAAAACTGCAATCGATATTAGACTTTCTTTCCCTTCACTCCGGCTATCGTTGTCATCTGTACTAGATCCATAAGTGCTATGTCTGTGTATGCTGAACTCACGCTCTTACTTTTCTTATTAAACATTTAAGGCTGTCACCTGTAAGCGCCGCTTTGGCGACTTCTCATACTTTAGTTTTTATAATTCAATTTAAAATATTTAAAAATGTCTCTTGAGCTTGTCTTTGATCCATCAGTTCAGTTCAGGTCAGTCGCTCAGTCCTGTCAGGCTCTTTGCGACCCCGTGAACCACAGCTCGCCGGGCCTCCCTGTCCATCACCAACTCCCGGAGTCCACCCAAACCCATGGCCATCGAGTCGGGGATGCCAGCCAGCCATCTCATCCTCTGTCTTCCCCTTCTCCTCCTGCCCTCAATCCTTCCCAGCATTAGAGTCTTTTCCTGTGAGTCAGCTCTTCGCATCAGGTGGCCAAAGTATTGGAGTTTCAGCTTCAACATCAGTCCTTCCAATGAACACCCAGGACTGATCTCCTTTAGGATGGACTGGTTGGATCTCCTTGCAGTCCAAGGGACTCTGAAGAGTCTTCTCCAACACCACAGTTCAGAAGCTTCAATTCTTCGGAGCTCAGCTTTCTTCACTGTCCAACTGTCACATTCATACATTAACACTGGAAAACTTTGATCTATAGATGAATTATTTTTGTTCTTATGTTGAATATTAGAACATGCACACACGTGTGTGTGTCTGTTTAAACCCCATAGGACAATGCTGTGTTTTACTTTAGCTAGTCATAAATTGTATTCTTGGTACAGAGAAAAACACTTGTGCTTAGTGACTTAAACTCCATTCTGATATTCTTGATTTCCTCTCTAGGATTTGAGTTTTAATTTGATATCATTCCTTTTTCTAGAACTTCCTTTATTATTTCTTATAGTGTTAAGAATGAATGCTCAATTTTTATTTATTCATTTTGTTTTTCTGTATTTGATTAGGAAATTTTCACTGGATTTATAAATCTAGGTTCTCAGTTTTTCTTTTAGCACCTTAAATATTTGTTCTGGTTTCTTATTTTGATTTTTTTATAATGAGAAATAGATGTTTGTATTGCTTTTATCTGTAGATAGTGTCTTTGGGGAGAATTGCTTTTAAGATTTTCTTGGCACTTTGGTATTACAACTGTTTGACTTTAGTATGCATCATGTTTTTTTTTTTTTGTATATACAGTTTAGCGCTTCTTGAGATTACTAAAACTATAGCTTTTATATCTTCACTATTTCTTCAAGTATTTTTTCTGCTTATTTTCTCGCTTCTCTGTAGGACTCCAAAGCATAAATGTGATGACTTGATGATATTCTGCAAATCACCAAAATTCTGTTCAATGATTCTCAATCTATTTTCTCTGCTTTCTTCAAATTGAAAAACTTATTAATTTATTTTCAAGTTTGATGATTCTATTTTTTTTCAAATTTCCCAACTGATCACTCCTTAATGAGGATATATTTTTTTTAAATTTAGATGTGTTTTTTATTTTCATAATTTTAATATAACTTATTTTTGTATTTTCTATTTCTCCACTGAAATTTATTTTTTATTTATTCACTACAATCATACTTTTTGACAATGATTATACTTGCTAATTTAAAACACTTCTCTGCTAATTTCAACTCTGGTGATATTTTAAGTGTCAAATTATATTGACTTTTAACCTGTGTACCAGTCATCTTTTTGTCTTTCATATGTCTAATAATTTTGACTTTTACTTTCAATATTGTGAAGACTCTGAGTTAAGTTTGGTTCCTCTCAAAACTGTTAATTTTTTGCTCCAGCAAGCTGGATCAAAACTCCAAATTCAGCTTTTTCTGCAGTGAGCAGAAGCTGAGAGCTGTGTTTATATTTTTAACCTTATCTGGGCTGTTTGTATGTGCCTTTAGTCTGGGTAGTTTAGAGTTTAGCTACACAGGGAGTCAGGTTTTTATGAAGAATGAATCAGACAATAATTTGAAGTTATTGAACTCTAAATCTGATACTAAGAATACGAAGAGAAGGGGAAAGCTATTTGTTATGTGTGATTTAATCTTGACGCAGATTTACCCAAACTATTCTCATGATAGAGCATTCAGAAGCATTTGTTTAGCTCCTATCTGAAAATTGTTATTTAATAAAGCACTTCACTTTTTGCTTTATATACCTCCATTATTTGATGTTAAAAATAAACTAGAAGTTATCAAATATTAGAGTATTTGCCAGACATTAAAAGTATCCATGATTCCTTTATTTTAAATATATTTTTATTACTGGAAAAGTGTATATGCTTTTAAATTTGTTCATAAAGTACATTGAAAAAGAGCTACTAATATTGTAAGTCTGTGTGATCTGTATGATTAATTTATTTAAAACGAAAATGTGAATTATTTTGACTGTAATTCAGAGTCTCAGGAAGTCAGCACATTCCTTGACTTTCTAGTTTTCCTGTACCATGTGAACAATGTTTGGTAGCAGGTGAGCATACTGATCATTTTGCATATGATTACATCGGGATATAAAGAACAATGCTGAGATTCCTGCAGCCAAGATTGGTATGGGAAGGTAGCTGTAGTTTCCAGTGATCTCAGATGAAGTCGAATCAGTTAACAAGCCTTGAGATCACTCATTCCCTCTTGAGTTGTTGTTATTGTTCACTCGCTCAGTCGTGTCTGACTCTGACCCCATGGACTGTAACACACCAGACTTCTCTGCACTTTACCATCTTCCGAAGCTTGCTCAGACTCACGTCCAACCATTTCATCCTTTGTCATCCCCTTCTCTTCCTGCCTTCAATCTTTCCCAGCATCATGGTCTGTTCAAATGAGTCAGTTCTTCACATCAGATAGCCAAAAAGTATTGGAGTATCAGCTTCAGCATCCATCCTTCCAATGAATAATCGGGACTGATTTTCTTTAGGATTGATTGGTTTGATCTCCTTGCAATCCAAAGGACTCTCAAGAGTCTTTTTCAACAGCACAGTTCAAAAGAAGCATCAGTTCTTCAGTGTGCAGCCTTCTTTATGGTTCAATTCTCACTTCCATACATGACTATTGGAAAAACCATAGCTTTGACTAGATGGACATTTGTTGGCAAAGTAATGTTTCTGCTTTTTAATATACTATTTAAGTTTGTCATAGCTTTTTCTCCAAGGAGAAAGCACCTTTTAATTTCATGATTGCAGTCACCAACTGCAGTGATTTCGGAGTCCAAGAAAATAAAATCTCTTACTGTTTCCATTGTTTCCCCATCTCTTTGCCATGAAGTGATAGGATTGGATGCCATGATCTTTGTTTTTTGAATACTGAGTCTTAAGCCAGTTTTTTCACTAGCCTCTTGCACTTTCATCAAGAGGCTCTTTAGTTCCTCTTTGCTTTCTGCCATAAGGATGGTGTCATTTGCATATCTCAAGTAAGCAAGGTGACAACTTTCCTGAGAAGAAAGAACAAAGAAACTGTCTAGCTTTAGTTTTAAACTCAACTGACTGTTAGTCAGACTGACTTTCTATTACCTACTTTTGGATGGAATGAGGACTTGAATTAGAGAATAATTTTCAGAGAGATCAAAAGTTGAATTTATACTCCTGAATTCTTGGTGTGAAAGTATTTTACTTGCTGCATTAGTTCTACCAATATCAATTCCTCTAAAAAAAAAGGAAAATAAATTTGTAATTATTCCAAGACAGTAATGCATTAATGCTGACAAACATATTTTCTCCATTTATTGTTGGATACATGATTCAGTTCAGTTCAGTTCAGTTGCTCAGTCATGTACGACTCTTTGTGACCCCATAGACTGCAACACGTCAAGACTCTGTCCATTACCAACTGTTGGAGTTTACTCAAACTCATATCTATTCAGTCGGTGATGCCATCCAACCATCTCATCCTCTGTCATCCCCTTCCACCTTCAATTTTTCCCAGCATCAGGGTCTTTTCCAATGAGTCAGCTCTTCACATGAGGTGGCCAAAGTATTGGAGTTTCAGCTTCAACATCAGTCCTTCCAATGAACATCCAGGACTGATCTCCTTTAGGATGAACTGCTTAAATCTCCTTGCTGTCCAAGAGACTCTCAAGAGTCTTCTCCAACACCACAGTTCAAAAGCATCAACTCTTTGGTGCTCAGCTTTCTTCACCGTACAACTCTCATGTCCATACATGACTACTGGAAAAACCATAGCCTTGACTAGATGGACCTTTGTTGGCAAAGTAACGTCTCTGCTTTTTAATATGTTGTCTACATTGGTCATAACTTTTCTTCCTAGGAGAAAGTGTCTTTAATTTCATGGTTGCACTCACCATCTGCAGTGATTTTGGAGCCCAAAAGATAATGTCTGCCAGTTTCCCCATCTGCTTGCTATGAAGTGATGGGTCCAGATGCCATGATTTTAGTTTTCTGAATGTTGAGATTTAAGCCAACTTTTTCATTCTTCTCTTTCACTTGCATCAAAAGGCTCTTTAGTTCTTCTTCACTTTCTACCATAAAGGTGGTGTCATCTGCATATCTGCGGTTACTGATATTTCTCCCAGCAGTCTTGATTCCAACTTGTGCTTCATCCAGCCTACCATTTCTCATGATATGCTCTGCATATAAGTTAAATGAGCAAGTTGGAAATATACAACCTTGACATAGTTCTTTTCCTATTTGGAACCAGTCTCTTATTCCATGTCCAGTTCTAATTGTTGCTTAAGAGGCAGGTCAGGTGGTATGGTATTCCTGTCTCTTTCATAATTTTCCACAGTTCACTGTGATTTTATTAAGGCCTACAAGACCTTTTAGAACTTATCCCAAATAGATGTCCTTTTTCTTATAGGGGGCTGGAATGCCAAAGTAGTAGGAAGTCAGGAAACTCCTGGAGCAACAGGCAAATTTGGCCTTGGAATACAGAATGAAGCAGGGCAAAGACTAATAGATTTTTGCCAAGAAAATGCACTGGTCATAGTAAACACCTTTTTCAACAACACAAAAGAAGACTATACACATGGACATCTCTAGATGGCCTACACTGAAATCAGATTGATTATATTCTTTTCAGCCAAAGATAGACAAGCTCTATACAGTCAGCAAAAACAAGACTGGGACTGGAAACTGACTGTCACTAAGATCATGAACTACTTAATTCCAAATTCAGACTGAAATTGAAGAAAGTAGGGAAAACCACTAGACCATTAAGGTATGACCTTAATCAAATCCCTTACGATTATACAGTGGAAGTGAGAAATAGATTTTAGGGACTAGATCTGATAGAGTGCCTGATGAACTATGGACGGAGGTTCATGACATTGTAGAGTAGACAGGGATCAAGACCATCCCCAAGAAAAAGAAATGCAAAAAAGCAAAATGACTGTCTGAAGAGGCCTTGCAAATAGTTGTGAAAAGAAGAGAAATGAAAAGCAATGGAGGAAAGGTAAGATATACCCCCTTGAATGCAGAGTTTCAAAGAATAGCAAGGAGAGATAAGAAAGCCTTCCTCGGTGATCAGTGCAAAGAAATAGAGGAAAAAAATAGAATGGGAATGACTCATGATCTCTTGGTATCAAGAAAATCAGAGATACCAAGGGAACATTTCATGCAAAATGGGCTCAGTAAAGGACAGAAATGGTATGGACCTAACAGAAGTAGAAGATATTAAGAAGAAGTGGCAAGAATACACAGAGGAACTGTACAAGAAAGACCTTCATGACCCAGATAATCATGATGGTGTGATCACTTGCCTAGAGCCAGACATCCTGGAATGTGAAGTCAAGTGGGCCTTAGAAAGCATCACTATGAACGAAGCTAGTGGAGGTGATGGAATTTCAGTTGAATTATTTCAAATCCTAAAAGATGATACTGTGAAAGTTCTGTATCAAATTTGGAAAATTTGGAAAACTCAGCAGTGGCCATGGGACTGGAAAAGGTCAGTTTTCATTCCAATCCCAAAAAAGGGCAATGCCAAAGAATGCTCAAACTACCGTGCAATTGCACTCATCTCACACGCTAGTGAAGTAATGCTCAAAATTCTCCAAGCCAGGCTTCAGCACTACATGAACCATGAACTTCCAGATGTTCAAGCTGGTTTTAGAAAAGGCAGAGATCAAATTGCCAATATCTGCTGTATCAAAGTGAAAGCAAAATAGTTCCAGAAAATCATCCATTTCTGCTTTATTGACTATGCCAAAGCCTTTGACTGTGTGGATCACAATAAACTGTGGAAAATTCTTCAAGAGATGGAAATACATGGTAACTACTCCTTATAGCAACACTTCACACACTTTGTTTTAAATTCCTCTCCCTCTTTCTCTTTATCAAATGTCAACACACATCCTTTACATTTCTATTTAATTAAGAAACAATGATTTAAAAACTGAAATTGGTATGTGAATTGATGAAAAGCACATTATAAATGGTAGAAATAATATGCAAATTGTAAATTAAATTGTCTCTACTTTCAAAGGAATTTGCTTTCCCGTTTATTCTTGTGGCCTGAAAATACTAATACTTCCTCATTGTATTTTTCGTCACTTACCTGATGGCAAATTATTATAAAACTTTGAGCTTGAAGAAGACTATCCTATAAAATATTAAATGTAAAAAAGTCTTGATGGTTTAGATAATCTGTTAATATTAAACATAATGATTTACTAAAATATTGATATTTATTGAAGTCACAGCATGGAATGACAGATTACAAGAGAATTTTTGTCTAGAAGAATAAAGCATTTCCTTGTAAATTTTTTATATTCAATTTTTTAAATTATAGCAATATATCAAAATTCATGCTAAATGTATTAAAATTTCAAAGATTCAGCATTTCAGTTGTCAAGATACCACATTATGCAGAATCAGAAACTTTAATAAGAAAAAAATTACCATGAGATAAAATGAGAAGAAACCCCAGAGTAGGTGTAACTTGTGGCAATATGTATAGTGGCTATTACCATATTCATCTGTAGGATCTAAATAATTTCTGGACCTTGTCTTCCTATCATAAATAATACAAAATTACTGTTTAGGTCTGCTAAACCTTTAGCCATTCCTAGGATATATTAAGGTTTTGAAGAAAACTATGGAAGGAGCATATATCCTCAAGTGTTCACTCTCTAAACATTAAAAAAATATATTCTGTTAATATTGTTGATTACTTTTAAATATCAACAGGTTGTACAGTTCATAATAGTGTTCACTCTTGGTCCTTTCAAAATCAATGTACTGGAAATGGCTTTAGTTTTTAAACAAGCTGCCTAAGTTTCATTTAACAATATGACTACCAAATAAAAACTGACTTTTTGATTACAGATGTTAATGAGATCTTATTTCAGCATCAAACTATATCTCCAGTGATAGAAATCTATATTGTATTCACTAACATAATGAAAGTGTATGCACTGTATTTTGTGTTGATTTCTTTGTTTCTTGAAAAAGAAGGAACTGTGTAAATATGTATGTTCTTATACTCTTCTTTCTACTAATCATATTATAAAAAATTGGTTCAGTAACTTTCTGTACCTGTGTTGTAAGTTTTCAGAAAATCAGAGCACATCACCAGTTCTTCTACTTATTGTCAAGCTGATGTATATTTCATTTAGGACAGATGACCTTCCACGCATTTTTAGTATTCTTCATGTTTAAACATTTTCTAAGTCCTCATAAGTATAGATTATTTCAGTAACTGATCTTGTATTGGTCTTCATGTATAATACTTTCAAATAATAATGGTTCTAAAGCATGAAAATATGCATAATAGTATCAGATAAATGAAGAACAGCAGTTGAACTATTAGCTTAATGTAAAAAAGGAAGGGCAAGATCAGTTAGTATATAAGTCCTGTAGGAACACTCATGAAAGTTTTTTTTTGAGCTTATGTCTAATGACATTTAATATTCTAAAAAAAGTAGAAACAACTTCTTTTTAAATTTTACAGTACTCAGAGCAGCTCACAATAAATATTTCATATGTTTTTAATACTTATCATGTTCATAAATTGCATTTATAATGTAATTATTTCTTTGAAGTTGGGTAGATTTATCTGGTGGCAATGATTTAAAAAAGAAATTCCTTTAACCATGAAAGAGATTTAAGTACATCAAGACAACTAGAGCATCTGCATTTTGCCATTGCATCAGTTATCTTTATTTTCCCTTCAATGTGCCTATTTTTCAATGTATTTGTCAGCATTTATTGAAATCCAACTATTTGGGAAGAGAAAGCAAACAGAAGAAACAGGGTTACAAATCGGTAAATTAAGGCCATTGTACCACCTTTGGAAATGAGTGATTCTTTTTTCTGAGTTTGTTTATTTGTTTTTGAAATACAGTTGACCTACAAAGCTATGTTAGTTCCTGTTACACAACATAGTGATTTGATATTTCTGTGTATTTCAAGATAATCACCACAAGTCTAGTTACTGGCTGTCACTATTAAAAACACTGTTTAGTTATCGACTACATTCCCCACACTGTACATGGAATGAGTGGTGGTGTTGTTTTGAGGAGTAACTCTTCCTGGGCCTACCCACTCCAATATCCTGGCCTAGGGAATTCAATGGACAGTCCATGGAGTTGCAGAGTCAGACAGAGCTGAGTGATTTTCACTTTCACCCACTGGAAATATGCAATCCTTTTCACTCACATTTCCACCTGGTTTTGTAACCATAATATAGCCAACTATTAATTCCTAACTTTGTCTTCATACTCTTTTGTCCACCATATGCTCAGTGATGTTGGTATCCATCCCAACTATTCCAAGTATTGATTGTAGAGCTGTGCTAATGAACCCAGCATAGCATTAAGCCAAGAGGACATCTATTAATGGCACCCATATCAACACACTTAACTTAATCAAAGACTCTCAAAATTAAATTCATAGATATGTTCTACTGCTTACTATTCAACATGCATATATTTCTATTATTGTCAGAGAAATCAAAATAATTTGCTTTTATTTGTGGTTTTTAAAATACTATTTTAAGGCAACATTGCAGGGCCATAGAACAGATCCTCCCAATAAAATAACTGTTAAAGGGCTCTTCTAATAAAAGTAAAATATGTCATGGGTAAATTACACCAAATATAAATGCTAATGCATTTTAAGAATTGTTAACATAAGTCTCATAAAATAAAATCATAAAAAAATAAAATGAGACAATATCAGTTCAGTCACTCAGTCATGTCTGAATCTTTGCAACCCCATGAATGTCAGCACACCAGGCCTCCCTGTCCATCACCAACTCCCAGAGTCTACCCAAACCCATGTCCATTGAGTAGGTGATGCCATCCAGCCATCTCATCCTCTGCCATTCCCTTCTCCTCCTGCCCCTAATCCTTCTCAGCATCAGGATCTTTTCCAGTGAGTCAACTCTTTGCATGAGGTGGCCAAAGTATTGGAGTTTCAGCTTCAGCATCAGTCCTTCCAATGAACACCCAGGACTGATCTCCTTAAGGATGGACTGGTTGGATCTCCTTGCAGGCCAAGAGACTCTCAAGAGTCTTCTCCAACACCACAGTTCAAAAGCATCAGTTCTTCAGTGCTCAGCTTTATTCATCGTCCAACTCTCATATCCATACATGGCTACTGTAAAAATAATAGCCTTGACTAGACGGACCTTTGTTGGCAAAGTAATGTCTCTGCTTTTCAATATGCTATCTAGGTTGGTCATAACCTTCCTTTCAAGGAGTAAGCGTCTTTTAATTTCATGGCTGCAATCACCATCTGCAATGATTTCGGAGGCCCCAAAAATAAAGTCTCTCACTGTTTCCACTATTTCCCCATCTATTTGCCATGAAGTGATGGGGCTGTATGCCATGAAATTAGTTTTCTAAATGTTGAACTTTAAGCCAACTTTTTCACTCTCCACTTTCACTTTCATTAAGAGGCTCTTTAGTTCTTCACTTTTCTGCCATAAGGGTGGTGTCACCTGCATATCTGAGGTTATTGATATTTCTCCCAACAATCTTGATTCCAGCTTGTGCTTCTTTCAACCCAGCGTTTCTCATGATGTCCTCTGCATAAAAGTTAAATAAGCAGGGTGACAATATACAGCCTTGACGTACTCCTTTTCCTACTTGGAACATGGCTGAGCGACTGAATGGAACTGAACTGTTTTTCCTTGTCCAGTTCTAGTTTTTGCTTCCTGACCTGCAGACAGATTTCTCAAGAGGCAGGTCAAGTGGTTTGGTACTCCTATCTCTTTCAGAATTTTCCTTAGTTTATTGTAATCCAGACAGACAAAAGCTTTGGCATAGTCAATAAAGCAGAAGTAGATGTTTTTCTGGAACTCTCTTGCTTTTTCAATGATCCAGTAGATGCTGGCAATTTGATCTCTGGTTCCTCTGCCTTTTCTAAAACCAGCTGGAACGTCTGGAAGTTCATGGTTTCATGTATTGTTGAACCCTCCCTTGGAAAATTTTGAGAATTACTCTACTAATGTGTGAGATGAATGCAGTTGTGTGGTCGTTTGAGCATTCTTTGGCATTGCCTTTCTTTGGGATTTGAATGAAAACTGAGCCTTTCCAGTCCTGTGTCCACTGCTGAGTTTTCCAAATGTCCTGGCATATTGAGTGCAGCACTTTGACAGTATCATCTTTTAGGATTTGAAATAGCTCAACTGGAATTCCATCACCTCCACTAGCTTTGTTCATAGTGATGCTTCCTAAGGCCCACTTGACTTCACCTCTAGGTGAAGTGATGCCTGGCTCTAGGTGAGTGATCACACCATCGTGATTATCTGGGTCATGAAGATCTTTTTTGTACAGTTCCTCTGTGTATTCTTGCCACCCCTTCTTAATATCTTCTGTTTCTGTTAGGTCTATACCATTTCTGTCCTTTACTGAGCCCATTTTGCATGAAATGTTCTCTTGGTATCTCTAATTTTCTTGAGGACATCTCTCGTCTTTCGTATTCCATTGTTTTCCTCTGTTTCTTTGCATTGATCACTTAGAAAGGCTTTCTTATCTCTCCTTGTTATTCTTTGGAACTCTGCACTCAAATCGGTATATGTTTCTTTTTCTCTTTGCTTTGCACTTCTCTTCTTTCACAGCTAATTGCAAGACCTCTTCAGACAGCCATTTTGCCTTTTTTCATTTCTTTTTCTTGAGGATGGTCTTGATCCCTGTTTCCTTTACAATGTCATGAACCTCCGTCCATAGTTCATCAGGCACTCTGTCTATCAGGTCTAGTCTCTTAAATCTATTTCTCACTTCCACTGTATAATCATAAGGGATTTGATTTAGGTCATACCTTAATGGTCTAGTGGTTTTCCCTACTTTCTTCAGTTTAAGTCTGATTTTGACAATAAGAAGTTCATGATTTGAGCCATAGTCATCTCCCATTCTTGTTTTTGCTGACTGTATAGAACTTCTCTATCTCTGGCTGCAAAGAATATAGCCAATGTGTTTTCACTGTTGACCATCTGGTGATGTCCATGTGTAGAGAGTCTTACTCCCATTTGTTTCCCTTAGGGCAGGACCTGGAATTCTTAAGTGTGGGCTTCTTCCAATCCCACAGAGGTGGCGAGCTTTCTGTGCATGTGTGTTAGCCACCCGCAAAAGCTTGCTGCCATTGTGCATGAGGCTGCATGGAGAATCTAAAACTGGGGGAAGGGGTGAGGGCCACCGAGGATTACTATTACGGTTGGAAGAATCACAGTTGAGGCATCCCAAGTGGCTTGTGGGTAGACTTTTTGATGGAGTCCGTAAAACTTCTGCTGCCCTGTGATGAATTCTGAGAAGTACTTCTTTCCCGCTCCCTTTCATTTTTATTATTTCAGTACTCGAGGTTCAGCAATTGAAGTTGTTATTATCAGCTTAAAATGGCTGTTACAACTGAAAGAAATTTATGGAAGCCTCATGTTAAAGTGAAAGTCACTCAGTCATGTCCGACTCTTTGCGACCCCATGGACTATATAGTCCATGGAATTCTCTAGGCCAGAGTACTGGAGTGGGTAGCCTTTCCCTTCTCCAGGGGATCTTCTCAACCCAGGGATCAAACCCAGGTCTCCCACATGCAGGTGGATTCTTTACCACCTGAACCATAAAGGAAGCCCAAGAATACTGGAGTTGGTAGCCTATTCCTTCTCCAGCAGATCTCCCCAATTCAGGAATCGAACGGAGGTCTTCTGCATTGCAGGTGAATTCTTTACCAACTGAGGTATCAGGAAAGTCCAGGCCACATGTTAATTGTAAATCAAAAACCTATAGCAGACACACAAAAGATCGTTGTTATTGTGCTGCTCAGTTGTGTCTGACTCTGGACCCCATGGACTGTAGCAGGTCAGGCTTTCCTGTCCTTCACCATCTCCCAGAACTTGCTCAAACTCATGTCCCTTAAGCCAGTGATGCCATCTAACCATCTCATCCTCTGTCGTCCCCTTCTCCTCCTGCCTTAAATCTTTCCCAACATCAGGGTCTTTTCTAATGAATCAGCTCTTTGCATCAGGTGGCCAAAGTATTGGAGCTTCAGCTTCAGCATCAGTCTTTCCAATGAATATTCAGGACTGATTTCCTTTAGGATGAACTGGTTTGAACTCCTTTCTGTCCAAGGGACTCTCAGGTGTCTTCTCCAACACCACAGTTGAAAAGCATCAATTCTTTGGTGCTCAGCTTTATTCACAAACTCTCACATCCATACATGACTGCTGGAAAAACCATAGCTTTGACTGAAAGTGAAGTCGCTCAGTCGTGTCCGACTCTTTGTGACCCCATGGATTGTAGTCTTCCAGGCTCCTCCATCCATGGGATTTTCCAGGCAAGAATACTGGAGTGGGTTGCTATTTCCTTCTTCAGGAGATCTTCCTGACCCAGGAATTGAACCTGGGTCTACAACATTGTAGGCAGATGCTTTACCATCTGAGCCACCAGGGGAGTCTGGAGTAGCTTTGACGAGATGGAACTTTGTTGGCAAAGTAATGTCTCTGCTTTTAGTATGCTGTCTAGGTTGGCCATAGCTTTTCTTCCAAGAACCAATAAAGAAATCAAGGTATGTTGTTATAGAAAATCATCAAATCAGAAGTAAAACAGCAAGCAAGAAAGAAACAAATGAATTTAAAAAATCAGAAAGCAATTAACAAAATGACAGCAGAAAATCCTTACCTAGCAATAATTCTTTATTTTAAATAGATCAATTTTTCCAATTATAAAACAGAATGAATGGATTTAAAAAAAGGAAACACACACACACTGTATACTCTCTACAAGAGATTCATTTCTGTTTCAAGAACACATTGGGTTAAAGTGAATGGATGGAAGAATTACTCCAAATATTCCAAGCAAATGGAAGCCAAAAAAGTAGATAAAGAAGATGTGATATACATATGTATATCTATATGCATAAACATATATAGAGAATATAATAATTCTATTCTATTACATTATCTAATATAATTCTATTATTCTGTATTATATATATATATATATATATATAGAATAGAATAATACTAATAATAGAATAATACTCAGACATTTGCAGCAACATGGATGACTTAGAGAGTATTAAAACTGTTAGTCACTGTCTGACTCTGTGATCCCAGGGACTATAGTCTGCCAGGCTCCTCCATCCATGGAATTCTCCAGGCAAGAATATTGGAATGGGCTGCCATTTCCCTCTTCAGGAGATTTTCCCCACCCAGAAATTTAACCCTAGTCTCCTACATTGCAGACAGATTCTTTACCATCTGAATCACCAGTGAAGCTTAGAGGGTATTAGGCTAATTGAAATAAATCAGACCAAGAAAAATAAATCCCATATGATTTCACTTATTTGAGGAATCTAAAAACCCAAATCAAACAACCAAACAAAGCAGAAACAGGCCCATAATTATACAGAATAAACTGATGCTTGCCAAGGAGAAGGGTTGTTGTTGTTCAGATGCTCTTGGTGACCCTGTTGACTGCAGCACATCAGACCTCCCTGACCTTCACTATCTCCTAGAGTTTGTGCAAACTCTTGTCCGTTGAGTAGATGATGCCATCCAGCTATCTCATCCTCTGTCGTCCCCTTCTCCTCCTGCTCTCAATCTTTCCCCGCATCGGGGTCTTTTCCAGTGAGTTGGCTCTTTGCATCTGGATGGCCTAAGTATTGGAGCTGCAGCTTTAGCATCAGTCCTTCCAATAAATATTCAGGGTTGATTTCCTTTAGGATTGACTGGGATGTCTATTTCCTTTTATTTTATTTGGCCATAGATTCTTAGCATATGGAATCTTAGTTCCCTGACTAGGGATTGAACCTGGGCTCCCTGCATTGAAAGTGTGGAATCTTAACCACTGGACTGCCAGGGAAGTCCCAAGAATGGTGGTAGGGGAACAGAGAAAATAGGTGAATGAATTAAGAGGTATAAACCTTCAAATCTAAAATAAACGAGTCAGTTATTACATTACGTGACATAAAGTATACATCAGGAATGGAATTGATGATATTGTAATATTATATGTTTCAGGATAATAATGGGTCCTAGTTAGGTACTATCACTTCATAATACATAAGTATATTCAGTTACTAAGTTGTCCACTTGAAATTAATGTAATATCATGTGTTAATTATAACTAATGGAAAGAATTAGTTCTAATTCTAATTAAACAGAACACATCACTAAAGACAAATGGATCATAGAAGAAATCAAAAGGGAAATTAAAAAATATATTGAGACAAACAGAAATGAAAACACAACATACAAAATCTCATGGGATGCTCCAAAGCAGTTCTGAGATGTGTTCATAATAAATAATTTCAGTAAGAAAAAGGAAAGATCTCAAATGACCTGTTTTTGCTTCTCAAGGAACTAGAAAAATAACAAACTAGGCCCAAAGTAAGTAGAAGGGAGGGAATGTTAACAAAAGCCAGAACAGAAATAAATGACATAGAGACTAGACAAAAAACACGATTCGTGAAACTAAGAGTTTTGTTTTTTGTTTTGAAAAGATGAACAAATAAGAAACCTTTCAGTAGACTAAGACAAAAAGACAGGTGTATCAAGTTCAGAAATGTAATAATGGATATTGCAACAGATACCACAGATCCTATCAGTCATCAGTGACTACTATGAATAATTATATGCTGAAAAACTGGATAACTTAATAGAAATGGATACACTTCCAGAAGCAAACAACCTGACAAGCCTGAATCAGGATGAAGTAGAAAATCTGTATAGAGCAATAGTGAGTAAGGAGGTTGAGTCAATAATGAGAAACCTCTTAGCAAGAAAAGTCCAGGTCAGATGATTTCTCTGGTGAATTCTGATGAATGAACACCAATAGTTCTCAAACTCTTTTAAAAAATAGAAGAGGAGGGTATGTTCCCAAATTCACTTACAAAACCAGCATTCCTTTATAGCAAGGCTAGAGAGGGATGTCAAATGAGAAGAAAATTAGCCAGTGTCTCTGGCAAAAAACAGAGCACAAAAGTCCTCACTAAAGCACTACTAAGTGAATTTGACAGCACACTAAAAGGATCAAAGCGACCAATCGATGAGATTCATCCCTGGGATGCAGGGATGACTCAATACACATGAACCAATCAATATGATGGGATTTATCCCTGGGATGCAGGGATGGCTCAATACATATGAACCAATCAATACGATGTGTCACAGTAACAAGAAGAGTGAAAGTTTTAATTACTCAGGTCATGTCTGATTCTTTGCAACCCTATGGACTGTAGCCCACCAGGCTCTTCTATCCATGGAATTCTCCAGGCAAGAATGCTGGAGTGGGTATCCATTCCCTTCTCCAGGGGATCTTCCTGATCCAGGGATTAGATCTGGGTCTCCTGCATTGCAGGCAGATTGTTTACTCTCTAAGCCAGCAGGGAAGCTCACCACATTAACAAAATGAGGGATACAAATCATATGATTATCTCAATAGATTATGGAAAAAACATTTGACAAGATTCAACATAAAAACTTTCTATAAGGTGGTTACAGAAGGGACACACCTTCTATAATAGAGAAAAAATTAATTTCTTACTGCTGTGATAAATGTTATGGGAGTTTAAACAGGAATTGCATTGAATCTATAGATTGCTTTGACAGTATGGATATTTGAACAATATTAATTCTTCCAATCTGTGAACATGGGGCATCTTTTATTTTATTTGAATCTCCTTTAGTTTCTTTCTTCAAAATCTATTTTTCAATATATGGATTTTTCACCTCCTTGACTAAATTCATCCCAAAGTATTTTATTATTTTTGAAGTAATTTTAAATGATAGAGTTATATTTCTTTTTCATATTTTTCTTTGTTAGTGTATAAAAACACAATCGATTTTGGGGGGTTAATTTTGTATCCTATAACTTTGCTGAATTTGCTTATTAGTTCTATCATTTGTGTGTGTGTGTATGTAAAATCTTTTAAGACTCTTTTCTTTGCATAAGATTTACATTCAGCAGAGACTGCTTTATTTCTTTTCCAACTTGGATTCATTTTATTTCTATTTTGCCCAATTACTCTGGTTAAAACAGCCAGTATTGTTAATAGGAGTGATGAGAGTGGACATCTTTGCCCTGTTCTTGATCTTAAATAAAAAGCTTCTGTTTACTATTACTATTTTTTATATATATAAGAAAAACAAAGGGCTTTTCTTTCTTTTTTTTTTTTTTTTACACTCAGACCTGAATTCAAATCTTGTCATCACCATTTCTACCTGCATAACTTTAGATATGACATAGTCTCTTTAGGCTTTTAATACTTACAAATTATATCAATAGTAGCTTTTTTTTTTTCCTTTTTTTAAAAATTTATTTATTTATTTTTTTTAATTGTTTTTGCCATACATTGTCATGATATCACCATGGGTTTACATATGCTTCCCCTCCGGAACCCCCCTCCCTCTTCCCTCCCCCGCCCCAGGAAATCTCGCTGCACCAGCCCTGAGCATCAATCCTGGGCTGGCGATTGATTAGACATATGAAAATTAACATGCTTCAATGCCCTTCTCCCATATCATCCCACCCTTACCCTCATCCACAAAGTCCATGAGTCTATTCTATACATCTGCGTTCCTTTTGTTGTCTCGTATGTTGGGTTCTCGTTACCGTCTTTCTAAATTCCATATATATGCGTTAATATACTGTATTGTTGTT
Source organism: Antilocapra americana (assembly GCA_007570785.1). Lineage (NCBI taxonomy): Eukaryota > Metazoa > Chordata > Mammalia > Artiodactyla > Antilocapridae > Antilocapra > Antilocapra americana. The sequence goes on along the minus strand of ML661888.1, from coordinate 5,915,627 downwards.
TTTGCTTCTGGCTTACTTCACTCTGGATAATGGGCTCCAGTTTCGTCCATCTGAGTAGAATTGCTTCAAATGAATTTTTTTTAATGCTGAGTAATATTCCATTGTGTATATGTACCACAGCTTTCTTATCCATTCGTCAGTTGATGGGCATCTAGGTTGCTTCCATGTCCTGGCTATTGTGAACAATGCAGCGATGAACATTGGGGTACACGTGGCTCTTTCAATTCTGGTTTCCTCGGTGTATACGCCCAGCAGTGGGATTGCTGGGTCATATGGCAGGTCTATTTGCAGCTTTTTAAGGAACCTCCACACTGTTTTCCATAGTGGTTGTACTAGTTTGCATTCCCACCAACAGTGTAAGAGGGTTCCCTTTTCTCCACATCCTCTCCAGCATTTATTGCTTGTAGACTTTTGGATGGCAGCCATTCTGACTGGTGTAAAGTGGTACCTCATTTTCTTATATAATCTCTATTACAAAAGATATGTTCCTTCAATCCCCACCTTGTAGAAAGTTTTTATGTTGAAAAAGAAAAAGTTACATGCAAGGTGGACAATGTGGGGAGAATCTGGAGTTGGCTGCAGCGTGAGTGGGTGAAGATGTGAGTGTAATTATGGAAGGAAAGAATTATTAAACCTTAGCTAAAGAAGTACACTAAGGAGACATTTTGAAAATTGAGGTAACCAAAATTTTACTTAATTCACAATTTTGTATAGCATTAATCCTATATTCCTTGTCAAGAAGGCTGTAGATTGATAACTCTCAGTAGCCGCTCCATGCAAAGCTGTTTCATTGTTATTTAGTTGCTAAGTCATGTTCTACTCTTTTAAGACCCCCATGGACTACAGCTCACTGGCTCCTCTGTCCATAGGATTTCCCAGGCAAGAATACTAGAGTGGGTTGCTATGTCCTCCTCCAGGGGATCTTCCCGACCCATGGATTGAACCTAGGTCTCCTGCATTGCAGGCAGATTGTTTACTGTTGAATCACCAGGGAAGCCCATAAAGCTGCCTATTCTCTGCATATTCCAAATATCTACACATACTTCTACTCTTACATGGTTCTAGCATTTCTATAGTGAGTTTTCAGATTATTTCTAGTTTTCCAAATTTTCATTAATGACCATATGCTAGGTTTTAGTCCCTTCAGTCATGTCCGACTCTATGCGACCCTATGGACTTTAGCCCACCACCAAGCTCCTCTGTCCATGGGATTCTCCAGGGAAGAATACTACAGTGGGTGACCATGCCCTCCTCCAGGGGATCTTCCTGACCCAGGAATCGAATCCACGTAACCTGCATTGCAGGCAGATTTTTTTTTTTTTTACCACTGAGCCACCAGGGAAGCCCTTTTAAAACAGAAGAAAACGATAAAAACATAAGTTCTCAGGGTTAAATAAAGTGGTATATTTCTGCTTTGTGGGAGCCATTGTGGTTTCAGGAAATTGTATCCTATTAGTTTTACCTCTTTTAAGTTTTCTAGCCTCCTCATTTAACATAATATTTAAACAATTTCCAATAAACACTAGATGCAAGGAGAATAGATATAGAAGTAGGATTTCCTACACATTTGTTAAAAAGGATATTCTATAGCCTTCCTGTGTGTGGTCAGTTTTTTTTAAAAAGTAGTTTAGGGTTATATGTACACATATGTTTCTAACTTGACTAGTTAGCTGCTTACTCTTCAGCTTGTTGGAGGTCTCTCTAATTGGTTAGAAAATGTTAGTTACTCATCACAACATAGAATAGTGGAAGATGACATGGGGAAAGCACTTTTCTAGCCTCTTGGGAAGGAAAATTGCTTATCTGTAATTGTTTTGCTAGCTGAAGAAATGTATCAGACTGCCATTTCCACATGAATTTTCTGGATGTGATGTGACCTACTACTTTAATGTCAATGGAAACTAGCCCTTGTAGAATTTCTCAGTCTTTTGTATGCTCTAGTTAACCTGAGGGACCTTTAAGCTATAATTTGTAGAGAAAGATGGCAGAATGACGTTGGGGAGGTAGGCCCTGAATTGTAAGCCAGGTCCCAGGAGGCAGATGACAAATTATGGACAGAAGCATTGGGATTAAGAAAAAAGAAAAGTAAAATATTCACCTATCACCTTACTTACCTAAAAGCAGACGGTGTAGTGGGACATTAATGAAATTAATGTCATAAAATTCCAGAATGTTGTCTGCCTGGATGAGAAATACAATTAATTTGCTCATTCATTTAATGACTACTTGTTGCTCACCATACATTATATCACGTACTGTGTTGGGCAAGGGAGACACGTCAGTAAGCAAGGTAGACACGGTCCCTGTATTGAGATAGAATATGCAATTAAACAAGCAATAGCATGTTGGAGAGAGATAAACTATACCTTGAGACTTGTACAAAAATCAACATCTTATCTCATTTTGGGAGAACTTAGAAGGATGAAAAGGCATGAATAATAAAAAGGAGTTTAGTAGACAGAAGCTTTATGGCACTCCAGAAAGAAGAAACACTATATGGAAAGACCAGATAGACAATGAACTTGGCTGAATAGACCAAAATTCGAGCTGCCTGGTGCAGAGCACCACATTAAATTGGGACCGACACCCAAATAAGTCCAAGTGCATTCTTCTTTCTACAATGATTTATCAAATGCCTAACATTTTTTGATCTAAGATAAAAATATAAAATATTTTCTAAACTTTAGTATCTTCCATTATGGAAAATCAAGTAAAATCAACAGTAACACAGAGTGAAGTGTTACAATTGTGAGATCCTGAAGCTCTAAAGAAACACATAAGTCGGGAAATAAGGAGCAAAGTCTAAGACCTGAAAAAGGTTTAAGAGGCGATTCTTGGATAGAATCTTTTTTTTTTTTTTAATTTTCTTTACTTTATTGTGTTGGTTTTGCCATACATTGACATGAATCCGCCATGGGTATACATATGCTCCCCCTCCAGAACCCCCCTCCCTCCTCCCTCCCGATTCCCTCCCCCTGGGTCATCCCAGTGCACCAGCCCCAAGCATCAACCCTGGGCTGGCGATTGATTTCACATATGATAATTAACATGTTTCAATGCCATTCTCCCATATCATCCCACCCTTGCCCTCTTCCACAGAGTCCACGAGTCTGTTCTATACATCTGCGTTTCTTTTGCTGTCTCGCATGCAGGGTTCTCGTTACCATCTTTCTAAATTCCATATATATGCGTTAGTATACTGTATTGTTGTTTTTCCTTCTGGCTTACTTCACTCTGGATAATAGGCTCCAGTTCGGTCCACCTGAGTAGAATTGATTCAAATGAATCTTAAAGGGCCAAGGGGAGTTGGTTAAGGAGGGGAAGGAAGTGCCTTTAAACAGTGGGACAGCGTGTCCAGTGGTTCAGAGACAAGAAAGAACAAGACAGATTTCGAACTGCGAGTGGAACGCTTTTACTACAGTAGCATTTTCCAAAGTATGCCTCAGGAAACACCCTGTAAGAAGATCTGGAAACAGGTGTATTGTTTGTTCCCTTCTTGGAAAGTTACAATGCCCATTAGCATAGTAAAAGATCTGAAAGTACCTACAGTGACTAACATAACACTGTGTATCTTTATTGGATCCAGCATTTTTTCAGAAGTGCCTTATCACAGAATTTCCTCTATCATCCTCCTTTTTGTGGGGGAAGAAGGGGTTGAAGCTAATTAAGAATCTATGAAACACAGTTTGAAACTGAATGCAGGACCTACCTAAACTGGGTTGTAGGGAGTGTCAGAGGGTGAGGCCACAGAGGTTACTGCTGCAGGTCAGATCAAACAGGCCTTGGTCTGCCCGTCTTATTGTTAGGGAAAAGCATCGCTGATTTTTCTTCCAGTTGAAAGGAGCCCCACTGATATGTCAGGCCTCATCACTCACTCCACTCTGAGGGTGTTGGGAACCACCTCTCTGAGAGGTAAATTAGGAAATACTTAAATGGAAGTTCTGGCATATATTCATCATTTTTCCTCTTTTCAAACTTGGCTTGTATTCACTGCAATAACAGCACTTAACATGGGACCTATTTTCTTTAGTTTTTGAGTGCACAATACAACATGGTCGACCGTAGACTATACAGCAGATATATAAAATTGACTTATCCTCCGTAACTGAAACTTTGTACCTCCTGAAAAGTAACTCCCCACTTCTTCCTCCCCCAGCCCGAGAAATCACCATCCTACTCTCTTTCTGTATGTGTCTGACTGTTTTAGACACCTCATATAGTAGTATCATGCAATATGTCCTTCATTGCGTGGTTTATCTCATTTAGCAAAATATCCTCAAAACTAATCCATGCTGCCACATATGGCTGGATTTTCTTCCTTTTCTTCAGAGCTGGTACACATACTATATATTTTTATTTAATATATGTACTACATTTTCTTTATCCATTCATCCATTGATGGGTAGTAGATTGTTTCCACTTCCTGGCTACTGTGATTAGTGTTATAATGAACATAGGAATGCAGATACATCTTTGAGTTAATGGTTTCATTTGTTTTGGATAAATGCTCATAACTGAGTTTGCTGGATCATATGGCATTACTATTTTTAATCTTTGGGGGCTCTCCATACTGTTTTCTGTAGTGACTGTGCTATTTTACATTTCCACCAACCATGTACAATCTCTCTACATCCTCATCAATGGTTGTCATTTCTTTTTTGTTGTTTTGTTTTTGTAACAGTCATCCTAACAAGTGTGAGGTGATATCTCATTATGATTTTGATTTCCATTTCTCTGATGATTAGTGATGTTGAATATCTTTACAGTCTATTTGAGTCCTCTACCCATTTATTTTTAATTGGTTCCTTTGTCTTTTTCCTATTAAGTTGGAGTTGTTCATGTGTTTTGGATATTAATCTTTTATCAGATATATTGTTTGCAAACATTTTATCTCATTCCATAGCTTGCCTTTTCATTGTGTTCACCATTCTTTTCTATGCAAAAGTTTTTTTGGTTTGATGTTATTCTACTAATCTACTTTGCTTTTTTTGTCTATGCTTTTGGTGTCATATTCAAGAAATCATTGCCATAAAGACAGACATACAGATCAATGTAACAGAATAGAGAGCCCCAAAATAAACTCACGTATACATCACAAGTCTTCAAGGATAATCTCTTCAACTTATGCTGTTAGCAAAACTGGATATTCACATCCAAAAGAATGAAATTGCATACTTATCTTAAAAAACACACACAAATCAACTCAGGATGGATTAAAGACTTACATATAAGACCTGAATCTGTAAAACTCCTAGGAGAAACCATTCTTTCACTTGAAATATGCTTCTAGAAGGGAGCACCCTCTCCAGGTGGGAAGATATTCTCTTGTTCAGCAATACCTAGAGCTAGGAGGGATAGTTTTTCTGATTAAAGAAAAAGCTTCATTAGTAATAAAGCAATAAAAATAATAAAAAGTAATAAATAAAATTTAAAAATTAAAAGAGTAATAAAAATAATCATGTCTTCATTAGTAATAAAGAGGATGTTTTAGTTACCTATTTCTTATTCTTCAGTTTCTTATTATCTTCACAGTTTGGCAGGTAAGAAGGTGATATTTATTGTCTTCTAAGAGGTCCAGATATTAAATAATTTGATTTCTATTGTGTAGGTAGTTGGGAGTCACTGAAGTATTTTATCAGTGAGCAATATGGTCAGATTTGCATTTGAAGGTTTTAATGGCAGTGTAGAAGATATGCTAAAGGGGACACATGTGGAAGTTGAGAAACCAATTAAAAAGGACATCGGGAATCCAGGCAAGAAATGATCAGAGCTTGAACTACACCAATGGCAGTGGCAATATGAATAAGGGGCTAGGGGTATGGGATTTAGCTAGAAAGTTGAATCAACAGAACTAGGAGTCAAGAGGTATGTGATGTAAAATAGAGAAAATCTAGGACAACTCACAGATTTTTGAATGGAGAGGACTCTATTTGGTTTGATGAAAGTGTATGACTCTATTTCCAGCACACTGAGCTGAACATGCTTTAGAAACATCCAGGTAAAGGTGTACAGTTGTTACATTGTATTTATATTTTTCTAAAGTTGAGAGACATTTATAGTCCAGAAATGCATGTGAAGCAGTTGTCACATTTAGTGATATTTGAAGTCCTCATCTCAGTCACTCTCAAGGAGAGCGTGTAGGTACCAGTCCCACTCAGCACCAACACTTAGCCCCCTTGTGCGCCTAATGTGTACCGGCTCTATGCTAAGTACTTTGCACACATGGTCGCATTTACTTCTCCTGATAGCTCTTTAAGGTGAACACAATCACCATCATTTTACAAATGAAACTGAAGAGTTTCCACTTGTTTTTTCAACTAATAATTCATTTGGTTCATAATTATTTCCAGGATAGCTTAAATGTATCTGATAAAATATACTTGTAATCAGACACATACATAGATATGTCTTTGTGGTTTGTTATTGCAAATATTTTTTGTAGGGGGTATATACTCAAAGAATGCTGCTATGTAATGCCTTTTGACAAATTTAATTTTAATCTTGATTGGGGTTTCAGTTTGTTACAGAAATAAAGAACAGAAAATCACGGTGCTGTCATTCCCTTTTCATTTCTCTGTCAAAGATCCAATTCAGAAGCATACTTTATACAGCAATTACGAATCAGAAACATAGTTCCCTACTAGAATTCTAGTAAAAAATAAAAAAAAAGAAAAGGAAGAATATATTTATTTTCCACATGCATTTAGGGTAGGGAAGTGGTCCAACATCTAGAATTTGGTGAAAATCACTTACTTTGAAGTCTAAGGCACAGTGCTAAATGAGTTTGTGACCCCTTGCATGGGGGAGATATTTGGATAGTAAAGTTTAGAGGGAGCCTCTGCACCCACGAGCTTGAATGGCAGACTGACCAGCAGGTGAACATTATCTTAAAAAATAGCCCACTCCAAAAAGCAAGTTAATATAGATTTATCAGCAATTGTTTATGCACCATCTGATTTCTGAGATTTATTTTTTTTCTTCCCTTTTATTGTATTTGTCATACAATGCCATGATATCACCATGGGTTTACATATGCTCCCCCTCCAGAAACCCCTCCCTCCTCCCTCCCTCCTCCCTACCCCCCGGGAAATCTCAATGCACCAGCCCAGAGAATCAATCCTGGGCTGGCGATTGATTAGACATATGATAATTAACATGTTTCAATGCCATTCTCCCATATCATCCCACCCTTTCCCTCATCCACAGAGTCCACGAGACTGTTCTATACATCTGCGTTCCTTTTGCTGTCTCGCATGTTGGGTTCTCGTTACCGTCTTTCTAAATTCCATATATATGTGTTAATATACTGTATTGTTGTTTTTGCTTCTGGCTTACTTCACTCTGGATAATAGGCTCCAGTTCGGTCCATCTGAGTAGAATTGATTCAAATGAATTTTTTTTAATGCTGAGTAATATTCCATTGTGTATATGTACCACAGCTTTCTTATCCATTCGTCAGTTGATGGGCATCTAGGTTGCTTCCATGTCCTGGCTATTGTAAACAATGCAGCGATGAACATTGGGGTACACGTGGCTCTTTCAATTCTGGTTTCCTCGGTGTATATGCCCAGCAGTGGGATTGCTGGGTCTTATGGCAGGTCTATTTGCAGCTTTTTAAGGAACCTCCACACTGTTTTCCATAGTGGCTGTACTAGTTTACATTCCCACCAACAGTGTAAGAGGGTTCCCTTTTCTCCACATCCTCTCCAGCATTTATTGCTTGTAGACTTTTGGATGGCAGCCATTCTGACTGGTGTAAAGTGATACCTCATTGTGGTTTTGATTTGCATTTCTCTGATAATGAGTGATGTTGAACATCTTTTGATGTGTTTGTTAGCCATTTTTATGTCTTCTTTGGATAAATGTCTGTTAAGTTCTTTGGCCCACTTTTTGATTGGGTCGTTTATTTTTCTAGAATGGAGCTGCAGGAGTTGTTTGTATATTTTTGAGATTAATTGTTTGTCCATTGCTTCATTGGCTATTATTTTCTCCCATTCTGAAGGCTGTCTTTTCACCTTGCTTATAGTTTCCTTTGTTGTGCAGAAGCTTTTAATTTTAATTAGGTCCCATTTGTTTATTCGTGTTTTTATTTCCAATATTCTGGGAGGTGGGTCATAGAGTATCCTGCTTTGGTTTATGTCGAAGAGTGTTTTGCCTATGTTATCCTCTAGGAGTTTTATAGTTTCTGGTCTTATGCTTAGATCTTTGATCCATTTTGAGTTTATCTTTGTGTATGGTGTTAGAAAGTGTTCTAGTTTCATTCTTTTACAAGTGGCTGTCCAGTTTTCCCAGCACCATTTGTTAAAGAGGTTGTCTTTTCTCCATTGTATATTCTTGCCTCCTTTGTCAAAGATAAGGTGTCCATAGATGCGTGGATTTATCTCTGGGCTTTCTATTCTGTTCCATTGATCTATATTTCTGTCTTTGTGCCAGTACCATACTGTCTTAATGACTGTGGATTTGTAGTATAGCCTAAAGTCAGGTAGGTTGATTTCGCCAGTTCCATTCTTCTTTCTCAAGATTGCTTTGGCTATACAAGGTTTTTTGTATTTCCATACAAATTGAGAAATTATTTGTTCTAATTCTTTAAAGAAGACCTCTGGTAGCTTGATAGGAATTGCATTGAATCTATAGATTGCTTTGGGTAGTATACTCATTTTCACTATATTAATTCTTCCAATCCACGAACACGGTACATTTCTCCATCTGTTTGTGTGCTCTTTGATTTCTTTCATCAGTGTTTTATAGTTTTCTATTTACAAGTCTTTTGTTTCTTTAGGTAGAAATACTCCTAAGTATTTTATTCTTTTTGTTTCGATGGTGAATGGAATTGTTTCCTTAATTTCTCTTTCTGATTTCTCACTGTTAGTGTATAGGAATGCCAGGGATTTCTGTGTGTTGATTTTGTATCCTGAAACTTTGCTATATTCACTGATTAGTTCTAGTAATTTTCTTGTAGAGTCGTTAGGGTTTTCAATATAGAGGATCATGTCATCTGCAAACAGAGAGAGTTTTACTTCTTCTTTTCCAATCTGGATTCCTTTAATTTCTTTATCTGCTCTGATTGCTGTGGCCAAGACTTCCAAAACTATGTTGAAAAGTAGTGGTGAGAGTGGGCACCCTTGTCTTGTTCCTGATTTCAGGGGAAATGCTTCCAGCTTTTCACCATTGAGGATAATGTTTGCTGTGGGTTTGTCATATATAGCTTTTATTATGTTGAGGTATGTTTCTTCTATTCCTACTTTTTGGAGGGTTTTTATCATAAATGGATGTTGAATTTTGTCAAAGGCTTTCTCTGCATCTATTGAGATAATCATGTGATTTTTATTTTTCAATTTGTTAATGTGGTGTATTACATTGATTGATTTGCGAATATTGAAGAATCCTTGCATCCCTGGGATAAAGCCTACTTGATCATGATGTATGATCTTTTTGATGTGTTGTTGGATTCTATTTGCTAGAATTTTGTTGAGGATTTTTGCATCTAAGTTCATCAGTGATATTGGCCTGTAGTTTTCTTTTTTTGTGGCATCTTTGTTGGGTTTTGGAATTAGGGTGATGGAGGCCTCATAGAATGAGTTTGGAAGTTTACCTTCGTCTGTAATTTTCTGGAAGAGTTTGAGTAGAATAGGTGTTAGCTCTTCTCTAAATTTTTGGTAGAATTCAGCTGTGAAGCCATCTGGTCCTGGGCTTTTGTTTTTTGGAAGATTTCTGATTACGGTTTCAATTTCCATGCTTGTGATGGGTCTATTAATATTATCTATCTCTTCCTAGTTTAGTCTTGGAAAGTTGTACTTTTCTAGGAATTTGTCCATTTCATCCAGGTTGTCCAGTTTATTTGCATATAGTTGCTGATAATAGTCTCTTATGATCCTTTGTATTTCTGTGTTTTCTGTTGTGATCTCTCCGTTTTCATTTCTAATTCTGTTGATTTGGTTCTTCTCCCTTTGTTTCTTGATGAGTCTGGCTAATGGTTTGTCAATTTTATTTATCTTCTCAAAGAACCAGCTTTTGGCTTGGTTGATTTTTGCTATGGTCTCTTTTGTTTCCTTTGCATTTATTTCTGCCCTGATCTTTAAGATTTCTTTCCTTCTACTAGACCTGGGCTTCTGCATCTCTTCCTTTTCTAGTTGCTTTAGGTGTAAAGTAAGGTCATTTATTTGAGTTTTTTCTTGTTTCCTGAGGTGAGCTTGTATTGCTATGAACCTTCCCCTTAGCATTGCTTTCACAGTGTCCCATAGGTTTTGGGCTGTTGTGTTTTCATTTTCATTCATTTCCATGCATAACTGAATCTCATTTTTGATTTCTTCTGTGATTTGTTGGTTATTCAGCAGTGTGTTGTTGAGCCTCCATATGTTGGAAGTTTTGAATGGTTTTCTCCTGTAGTTGATATCTAATCTCACTGCATTGTGGTCAGAAAAGATGCTTGGGATGATTCCAATATTTTTGAATTTATCAAGGTTAGATTTATGGCCCAGGATGTGATCTATCCTGGAGAAGGTCCCGTGTGCACTTGAGAAAAAGGTGAAATTCCTTGTTTTGGGGTGGAATGACCTATAGATATCAATTAGGTCTAGTTGGTCTATTGTATCATTTAAAGTTTGAATTTCCTTGTTACTTTTCTGTTTAGTTGATCTATCCATTGGTGTGAGTGGTGTATTAAAGTCTCCCACTATTATTGTGTTGTTGTTAATTTCCCCTTTCATACTTGTTAGCATTTGCCTTACATATTGTGGAGCTCCTATGTTAGGTGCATAAATATTTATAATTGTTATTTCTTCTTCCTGGATTGATCCTTTGATCATTATGTAATGTCCATCTTTATCTCTTTTCACTGCCTTCATTTTAAAGTCTACTTTATCTGATATGAGTATTGCCACTCCTGCTTTCTTTTGGTCTTTATTCGCATGGAATATCTTTTTCCAGCCTTTAACTTTCAGTCTATATGTGTCCCTAGGTTTGAGGTGGGTCTCTTGTAGACAACATATATAGGGGTCTTGTTTCTGTATCCAATCGGCCAATCTTTGTCTTTTGGTTGGGGCATTCAGCCTGTTTACATTTAAGGTAATTATTGATAAGTATGATCCTGTTGCCATTTATTTTATTGTTTTGGGTTCCAGATTATCTATCCCATCCGTGTTTCCTATCTAGGCAAGATCCTTTAGCATTCTTTGGAGGGCTGGTTTGGTGTTGCTGAATTCTCTCAGTTTCTGCTTGTCTGAGAAACTTTTGAATTCTCCTTCAAATTTGAATGAGATCCTTGCTGGGTACAGTAATCGGGGTTGTAGATTGTTTTCTTCCATGACTTTAAGTATGTTTTGCCATTCCCTTCTGGCCTGAAGCATTTCTATTGAGAGATCAGCTGTTATCCTTATGGGATTCCCCTTGTGAGTTATTTTTTGTTTTTCCTTTGCTGCTTTTAAAATTTGCTCTTTATATTTGATATTTGTTAATTTGATTAATATGTGTCTTGGGGTGTTCTGCTTGGGATTCATTCTATTTGGGACTCTCTGTGTTTCTTGGACCTGAGTGGCTATTTGCTTCCCCAATTTAGGGAAATTTTCAACAATTATCTCTTCAAGAATTTTCTGATGGTCTTTCTTTTTGTCTTCTTCTTCTGGGACTCCTATGATTTGAATATTGGTGCGTTTAATATTGTCCCAGAGGTCTCTAAGATTGTCTTCATTTCTTTTAATTCTTTTTTCATTTTTCCTTTCTATTTCATTTATTTCTGCCATTCTGTCTTCTACCTCACTTATTCTGTCTTCTATCTCTGATATTCTACTGTTGGTTCCCTCCAGGGTGTTTTTGATCTCATTTATTGCATTATTCATTGTATTTTGTCTCTTTTTCATTTCTTCTAAGTCCTTGTTAAAGCTTACCTGCATCTTCTCAATCCTTGCCTGCAGGTTATTGAACTGCAATTCCAACTTATTTTCCAGGTTTTGGATCATTTTCACTATCATTATTCGGAATTCTTTGTCAGGTAGACTTCCTATCTCTTCGCCTTTTGTTTGGTCTAGGGGGTATTTATCCTGTTCCTTTACTTGCTGGGTATTTCTCTGCCTTTTCATCTTGTATATCTTGGTGTGGTGTCCCTTTATTGTGGGGGTTCCTCTCTATGGGAGGGGTTGGATGTGTGGTTTGTTGAAGTTTCCTGGATGGGAAAGCTTGTGTGGTTTTCTGGTGGGTGGGTCTAGGTTTCCTCACTGTTACTCCTCACATCGGCAATGGGTCGCCCCTCCAGCTGCCCGATGTCCTCTGCCAGCATTCAGATCCTGTTTTATGGAGTTTGCTCGGCCTTTAAAAGTTCTTTTGATATATTTATTGGGGAGAGAGTGTTCTCCCCCTCCTATTCCTCCGCCATCTTAGTTCCTCCCCTCCTGATTTCTGAGATTTAAACTTGATTATCAATACAATTTTTTTTTCTATTCAGCTGTTTTTCTCTTCAGCTGTTTTTTTTTTTTAATCATTTTTTAAAAATCTGTCTGGCTAACTTTGAATATTGAATCAGATTTTTTTTGTGTGTGTGTATATACATATTAGATGGTAAAGAATCCGCCTGCAATGTGGGAGACCTGGGTTTGATCCCTGGGTTGGGAAGATTCCCTGGAGGAGGGCATGGCAACCCACTCCAGTATTCTTGCCTGGAGAATCCTATGGACCTAGGAGCATGGCGGGCTGCAGTCCCTGGGGTTGAAAAGAGTTGGACATGACTGAGTGACTAATCATAACACACACATATATATATAGATTTCAGTAAATCTGAAAATGGAAAATAAATTTGGAGATCACCTAATGGGAAACAACAGCAAAGAAAACCCTTCACACCAGTGGGTGAGTTGATGTCAACTCGAATTGCAGAATGCAGGCCGAAGGTAGAGGTGATGAGGTGGCCATCTTGGCCAAAGTTAACAGGTACATTGATGTGCCACATTATGACCGCCCTGCTACCTGGAATAACCGACCACTGACTGCAAGTAGAGATAATCTGATTTCTTTGCGCGTTCCGCAGAGTGCTGCAGATGGTGCTTTGGCTGACGTAAAGACACTATTGACGCTCTTCCCTTGCCCTGCCCTGGCTCCCTTCTCAAGTGCCTGCACACTGGGGGCTTTGCCTGGACACTTGACTGGATTCCCAGGGCTACTCTTCCTGCTAAACAAGCTCAGGCTGGTCAGAGGGATCTCAAGACCCTGAGAGTTTGGAATTGTGAAGTCTGTATAATTGATATGTTTTCATTCCTGGCACATTTTTCTATTTTTCCTTTTACTGTGGAAAGCAGTTTGATTTTTTAAGTTAAAAAACAATGTTTGGCATGGATAAAGAGCTGTAATTTCTCTCTTTAATACATCTCAGAAAGTTGGAGTAAACTGAAGTTGGCCATTCATGCTCCTGGTCAATCACGTAAGCTTCTGAATCACTCAGATGAACTTCAGATTCACTAATTACTGCATTATATTAGTATCAGCACATAGCTAAACTTACACTGTTTTTTTTTTTTAATTATTCAGTTTGGTTAGTGAGGTGTCATAGATTTTTGTACAAACTGTAATGAGTTACTGTGTATCAAGTGCTCAGGACAGTGTCCATCCTCAGAAGGTAAATGGAGCATACCAAGAGTGATTGATTTGGCCCTGGGCGTAATCTCTCCTGGGTCAAACTGCTCGGAGTGAAATAAGGACTCCACACTTTGGCACTCTGGACTTTGGATGAGTTATGCAACATCCCTCTGGTTCAACTTCCTCTTTTGCTAAGAGGGGTTCATAATAATATCTAGGCTTTAGGTTCATGAGAAGATTAAGGAAAGCTCTTAGAATGGCTCGAAATAACACTGAACCCTCAATAAATGTTTTTGGTGAAATGGATTATGTAGTATATCAAAATTACTGTCACTGTGTGGTGTTGTAAAAGGTATCGTGGGGAACTGTATAAAGCTTATGCTCAATAGCAAGTTATATTAATTATTAAGATAAATTGGGGAGCTGGAGAATCTGTCCAAAGACACATCCCTGTTGTTACACAGTAACATAATAAATACTCTGATACTGTATGTAAAGACTTTTTATGCTGAGACTAGTGCTTAGTCTAATCAGTTCATAGTACTACATAATGATTGTCAGCATAATATCAATTTAAGAGTTTACACTAAATAAACTTTCTGGAGTTAAAGAGAGTGAGCAAGAACTAAAACAGAAGCATTCCTTAGCAAATACCTTCATTGTTATGCAAGTTACATTATGCAGAAAATAACATATCTCATTTTCCACACAATTTAATAGCTTGCCAGTTATCGTTTAGCAGGATCAAGCTATAAATCTTTTACACAATTTGAGGAAGGCTTATGGCTTCCCTTACTTCTTTCACTTTTTTAAAAAGTTTCTAGTAATCTTTTCCCCTCTGTAGTTAACAAGGTGCTAAACTCTAAGCTTTATGGTACAAACTGAGTGTATCATATTAGCTGGTTTCATTGGGTGTTTATTTGCATAGATTATGAAAAGTTAGTGTTGAATTCCAAATAAGCAGAGAATCAGTTCTGACATATTTGCCATAATCCTTTCCAGTACATGATCCTTCAAACAATATCTTAGGTTTCCAAGTGGCCTTTGTTAATTTAAATGAAGTAGAAGACTTTTATTTTTTAGATTAGTCTAAAAGCTATAGTTAAAAAAAAACACATATATGTTTTTGGAATTTTCCTAAGATATAAAAAAATGGACTGATTGAGAAATTATTCTTCTAGCCCCTATAGAAAGCAGAATTAAAGCATCAAGTGTCTACTGATGAAACGCAGCATGGTGCAGTGGGAGACAGGGCTCTTGGCTGTGAGCGTTCTGTCCTTGTGGCTCTGTGAGACCGGAGTGGGATGGTAGCTGAAGGAATGCAAACTTCCATGTTTGCCTTCTTCTTGGAGATGGGGTAAATTTCTGTCATGCCTTTTAAGGTCATGTTGCTGGATGAATATCCATTCCATCTGCCATAGTATGAAAACTGCTCTTCTAGACAGTTTCTGATGACCTCTGAAGAGCACCTTCTGCAGTTAACCTATGGCAGTTGGCCCATCTCTTCCGAGAGTCATGGCTGTGCCCGAGCCACCACTAATGTTTCCTAAATTACTTATGCATTTCTGGCTGTTGGAGCCTTCTGTGATCACTCGAGTGAGCTGGGCTACCCTTGGTACCACCAGTGATATAATAGGACTTACAAATCAAAGTGAGTGCTCATATTTTTAATATGTCAAAAAACTCCTATATACATCCCAACACAAGCAACAAGAAGAGAATTCTTCTCCACGCCTTGGGTTCAAGAGAGTAGTGTGCTAGGCGAAAAATGTCAGATAGAGAAAGACAAATACCACCTGATCTGTCTTATATGTGGAATACAAAGATAACGCAACAAATCAAAAGTCAAAAAACAAGCTGATAGATACAGACAACATGTTAGTGGCTGCCGGAGGCAAGAGGTGGGAGGGGAAGGAATGAGTGAAGGGGAATCACAAGGTTAAAAAAAAAGAAAAATCAAGACTGATTCACAAGTAAATTCACAGTTAAAAAAATGCACGTCAAAAAATACATGATAAAAAAGGTCAACCTAATCAGTAATTTAAAAGTGAGATAGCAGGGGGTTCTGGATCAAGATGACAGAGTAGGAAGATCCTGAGCTCATATTGTCCCATGGACACACTGAAACCGCGTATAAAACAACCATCTCTGAGAACAACCCTCAGACTGGCAGAACAGATTTCCTACAACTAAGGATATAAAGCCAAGGCCACGTTGGGAGGGGTAGGAGGGCCAGAGATGTGGTCGAGTCAGAATCCACACCCCAGGTGCAGTGACCCAAAAGCAGGAGGGTTATGAAAGCTGCAGAGGCCCCCAAGGAGCCAGACCCCTAACTGACCCCATGCTGGGATCCTTACCTGGGAAACTTGCACTGGAAGATAAGGCCCTGTAATCCTGCCTTTGAAAACCGCGGGGTATGTATTTGGGAGAGCCCGAGAGTTGCAGGAAGCCCAGACTCTGCTCTTGATTCATACATAGACTCGCTCCAAGTCCCAGCACAGAGGCAATAGCTTGAAAAATATTCAAATGAAGGGAAGATCCATTTGCTAATTTTAGGAAGTGAGCCAGAAAGGCAGAGGTCTGGTGGGACTTTCTCCAGGGACAAAAATGCTAGCAGGCTCCTTTTTTTCTTGTTTGTTTTGATCAGTCCATCCCCTTAGCTGGCCTGGTGCTGGCGGGCACCTTTTTCTCACTCTGCATCGAGGTAACGAACACCACCGTGCTTGGCCCCTGCCCAGGATCCCTCGGAGGACCGCCCCACCCATACCACTCATGCTGGCCTTGAAAGTGGTGCCCACCCCACCACCTGGTAGGCCACGCTGACCAGGACCTGTGCCCCTTCCACCTGGCTCCTGCTCCAGGGAGCCCACCTTTCTCTGCTGAGTGGGAGCCTCTGCCAGCACGGATCTCCCTCCAGAGTAGCTCCTGGCTCCTGGGAAGCCAGCCCCTGCACCAGGGTTCCAGTATCGCTATGATCAGATCTTGCAGCCGGTCCTGTGTTATCAGCGCCCCTGCAGCAGTAGAAGCCAGGCCTGACAGACAAGCATGTTGGGGGCCAGTGCCCCCAGCTACACAGTAGCAGTAGTTAAGGCTAGGCCTTGGAGCCAACCTCACCCATCAGCATGTCTGAGGCTACCATAGCTAAACCACAGCACCCTCAGATCCAGGAAAGCCACCACCAATATACAGCAACTACATTGAAATCAGCCAACTACCATGTCAAAGTTATAGCAGGCATCGGAGATGGCCTGGAGGAAGGTCCCAGGATCAGTGCAGACGTTTCGGCGTGGAAGCTGACAACAGTGACATCAATACTTAGCTCTTTTGCCCATTCCTGAAGAAGCCTGCTAGCTCTGACTCTGGGGCCACATTTCACACAGAGGTGGCAGACGGCTTTGGAACCATCAGCGGCATCCCACAAAACCGACTCTGCCTTTGGATATGCCCTGGCAACTTTCATCAGCTCAACTTCAGTATCAAAAGTCATCATCTGGATTCCATTATTGGCAGCATACTTAATCTGAGACACTTGCTTGTAAGGATTCACATAGATGATCCTTTCTGGAGGCACCGTGAGACTCTGGACCACCTGTGTCCCAGTCATGCCGGCACAATCACATCTTACTCCAGTGGAAGCTCAGGTCTTCACTATGGTTCTGCTCTCACTGCTGTGGACTGCCTTAAAGAGGATGACCAGCGGGAGAGCTTTTAACCGTCTCGATTATTTCTTTAGAAGGTCTTCCCAGTCTATCACATGGAAAGCATCCTTATCACCGAAACAAATTTCATTCATCTTTTTTGGTCCAGAACGCCTTTGCGTTGAAGCCTTTATTCACGAAATGGCAGTCAAATTCCTCACTAACGAAGCTGTTCATAGCTGCTTGATGTCTTTCTGAATCACAGCACAAAGGAAAGCTAAGAGAAGTTAAAGAAATTATTGCCAGTTTTTCACAAGAGCATTTCTCCAGGAATTTTGAGTCCACAGAAGATGAGAATTTTGTTGGGGGCGGTATTCAGAGCTCCCGACACTGGTTGATCATGGGAAGCTTCTCTCAGAGATGAATATTTAAGGGTAGACAGAAATATAAGGAAAAGCCAGCCATAAGTTTTTGTGACAAGAATGGTTGGAAAACAAGCTTATTTCTATTTGGGCAGTTCTTTCCCAGCTATTCTTGCCGCAAAAATTTATGGGTGGCTCCTCCTCTTACTTCTGTTTACTCTTAAATATTCTCTGAGAGAGGTTTCTCATGGACAGCTAGTGTCAGGATCTCTGCATCTGCACCACACACACACACACACACACACACACACACAATATTTTTCCCTTTTCAACAGAGTAATATAATTATGTATTTAATGTTTATTTTTTATTACTAAGAGAATCACAGCTCATGCTCAGTCTATCATTTTAAACAAAATCTGTAAAGTCATTTTCTGAAGCTTAAATTCAGTTGCTGTTATGTGATCTTCTAAAATATTTTAAAATTTTGGTAGCAGAAATAATGCACGCTCTTTGTGAAAAAATTCAGTATTACTTGGAAACATTAGGCATAAAACATATTCACCTTAAATCCCACAACTTTGATACTATCACCAAAAACATTTCTGTGACCATTCATTCAAGTGTGTCATTAATATCATATTCAAACACATTTATGCTTTTATAAAATGAAATCAAAACATGCATGCTTTGTATGGACATTTATTGTAAACTGTCATTTAGAAATTTGGCTTCTTTCCACCTTTTCTCCTTAAATATTTAAAAAAATACCAACACATCGTTGTATAGATATGTATAAGATCAGAAAGATTTATTATTATTTTACAATATTTGGATACTATTGATGCACTTTGGATTGTTTTTCTCAATTACCTTCTATATCATGAAAATTTTGCCAGCTTTATAGTTATGGAGTTAATTCTGTGTAATGTCTGTCTAGTATTTCTAACAGCAATCTACCAGTTGAGAGGCATAGTCTATGAATTAGGCTACAGTAATCATCCTTGTGATGTTGCTTAAGGGTGAAGTTAAAATTTAGATTTGGAAGTCTGACATAAGAAGTCATTAGCCTAATATGTCTGGTGTACTATAACATGCATTTTTCGTTTTTGAGGTAGATTATTTCAATTTATAGTTACAGCTTTTCAGTCTTGCTTTTTCGGTGATACTCATCAGTGTACCTGGAGACAGGGCTGGAATTCAGAGGAGGTGTCAGAGCATGTGCCAAAAGTCTCAGTAGTCAAGATAAAATATTTTTAATGCAAAAATTTTGAAAAACAAAAATAAATGCAAAAATCTATGATGAACGAAACATCGATATTTTAAATAGGTGTGTTTTCTTGATTTGTTTTATGATTCTGCATTTTTATTCAATGACGAGTACTGTTGTTTTCCATCTGCTCACAGTTTCTGAACCACTGGGTGGTCAGGTCCCTGCTAGGTGGATTTATGAAGGTTGACAATGGTGTGTGAACAGATTAGGCAATGCAGGGTTTTATATTCACTCATGGGTTTTATTACAGACCTTTTATTAACATTTTCCACTTGGCTCAAAATATGGGAGGTATTTTGGTAAGTCTGCATACAAGGGTCATTTTTTTATTTTTTGCTTCTGTTTCCAATTTAGCTCCACATGACAGTGCTAGATGAAAATATTGTGATTTACTCATCTAGAAAATATGATTATATTTCTTTATTATGTTCCCTCAGTCTTCAATTATTTGAATATCTAGTTCAGTAATAAGCTTAATTAAATCATGCTTGCAAGTCTGTCAAGGATTAAGTCAGTTTGTTAACTTAGGTTAAAATTTACTTTTTCATAATTCTTACATTAATATTTACTGACCCTTCAGTTTTAAATGAATACTTGTAGTACAAGATACAGCAGATATTACTGGTTTCTTCTTATTATTGCTGCATTCATAAATTATGAAACATAAAGATAACCATAACAATAGTCAATTTTAAAAAGTGTTATTTCTCTATTCTCATATAGAATGGCAGGACAGAGAAAAATGATATCTGGCTTAAGCTGTATCTGACTCTGACACTATCAGTATTATCTTGAAATCTGAGGCTACTCATGTTCATTAAGTAATAAGAAAACCAACTATTTGAATTTACAGTGCTGTTATTATATTACATGAAGCAGTATAAGTGAAACTGCTTTGAAAATGTCAAAATGCTATTCAAATATTAATTATTCTTATTATATGTATTCATTTTTTCCATGGAGGGAGAAGGAAACATTATAGGGCTATAAAATGAAAGTAAAAATGTAAAAGGGAGTACTTAAGAAGTAACTGTCATGACCCAGATTGTAATGGTGTGGCTAGTTCTGCTACTTCCTCAGAGCATACTCTTGCTATGAAAAAGATTTGTTCCTAAGAACCTCACAATGTTGAAAATCATTTTATGAAATCATTGTTTTCAGTGGAGAGGAAGACTGAGATTTAGAGAATTTTATCCTCAAATTAATGAAGTTTTTTTTCACTATAGAAACTTCAATATGGAATTATTTTAAATAGCAAAATTCCATAATTCTAAATCTTACCATGTTACTGAACAAAGCCAGTGCTGATAATGAAGAATATAGCCTTTCTTTTCCTAAAACCATGGTCAAAAAGATTAATACAATATGGCTTATCATTCTTATTACACATTTTATAAAAACACAAGGCACAAAGTTTTACTACTCATAAGTCATAACATCTTTTTTAATCACATAGTAACCAGTATGAATGAGATAATGCAATTCATATTCCTTAATAATCGATGTTATAGTAAATAAAGTTATAAAGTCTTATACTCTAGTAGAATTGCATGTATTATAAAAATAGCTTTCTAGTATATTAGAAAGAGGATAGCTCTGAGAAAAATTATAACAAAAAATGGTTTGGATTTATACTGCATGAATTTGGGTAGCTGTTGAAGCAGAGACATTACTTTGTAGACAAAGGTCCATCTAGCCAAAGCTATGTTTTTTTCAGTAGTCATGTATGGATGTGAGAGTTGTACTATAAAGAAAGTTGAGCACTTAAGATTTGATGCTTTCAAACTGTGGTCTGGAGAAGACTCTTGGGAGTCCCTTGGACTTCAAGGAGATTCACCCAGTCCATCCTAAAGGAAATCAGTCCTGGATATTCATTGTAAGGACTGATGCTGAAGCTGAAGCTCCAATACTTTGGCCACCTGATGCAAAAAGCTGCCTCATTAGAAAAGACCCTGATGCTGGGAAGGATTGGGGGCAGGAGGAGAAGGGGACGACAGAGGATGAGATGGTTGGATGGCATCACTGACTCAGGTGTTTAAGAAAGCTCCAGGAGACGGTGAAGGACAGGGAAGCCTGGAGTGCTGCAGTCCATGGGGTCACAAAGACTCAGACATGACTGAGCAACTGAATAACAGTAACAAGAAGGTATATAGAGAAGATATACATGTAATGTGGTAATGATAAATATTAAAGCAAAATTCACCTGCTTTACACAAATTGATAGTCACCAGGCCTGACAACAATTTGAGGAATTTATTAGCAGCAGAAGTAATGAGGAACATGTGAAATAATTCATTGTGCTCAGTCTCTAAGTCACATGTAACTCTTTGCAAGTCCCTGGACTACAGCCCACCAGGCTCCTCTGTCCTTGGGATTTTCTGAACAAGAATAGCGGCGTGGGCTGCCATTTTCTTCTCCAGGGCATCTTCCTGACCCCGGGATCAAACCCACGTCTCCTGCATCTCCTGCATTGGCAGGTGAAATTCTTTACCACTGCGACACCTGGGAAACCCTTCAAAATAAGTCATTTAGTGCACAAATAATATATTGAACATCTTAGTACTGTTCATTGGCCACCAAGTGGGACGAGCCAACTTATTGGAAAAGACCCTGATGCTGGGAAAGACTGAAGGCAAGAGAAGAGGATAACAAAGGATGAGATGGTTGGATGCCATCACCAACTCAATGCACATGAGTTTGAGCAAACTTAGGGATATAGCAAAAGACAGGAAAGCCTGGTGTGCTTCGGTTCATGGGGTCAAAAAGAGTCGGAAATGAGTTAGTGACTGAACAACAGATAATACAAAATATCATAAAATTTCACTACTATTTGCTCATAGTCTAGTAGGAGTTAACTGTGAATATCAAGGAAAGAAGATGCATGGGCTTCCCTGGAGGCTCAGATGGTAAAGCATCTGTCTGCAGTGCAGGAAACCCAGGTTTGAGCCCTGGATTGGGAAGATCCCCTGGAGAAGGAAACAGCAGCCCACTCCAGTACTCTTGCCTGGAAAATCCCATGGATGGAGGAGCCTGGTGGGCTACAGTCCATGGGGTCACAAAGAGTCAGACTCTGAGTGATGTTACTTTCACTTTCATGCATGCGATAAGATCTCTTGCATTGAAGGCAGATTCTTTATTGTTTGAGCCACCAAGGAGTGTGGGCTGCCATTTCCTACCCCAGGGGATCTTCCTTATCCAGGGAAGGAAGATCTTATCTGTGTCTCTTGTATTTCCTGCATTGGTAGGCAGGTTCTTTACGAGTAGTGCCTCTTGGGAAGACAAAATCATACAGTGCAGTATTATTTTTACTCAAAACCTAACCAAAAAGATTTGATCCATATTGTCACTTTTATTACCAGCCTTAAAAAGTAACATTTTTAAAAGTTAAAATATTTATATAGCTATATTTCAATAGCTATCTGCAGATGCGTTTATATACTCTGCAAACAAATATATAGACTTTGATCAAATAAATAGATGCAAATTTCAATATATATTTCAATACTTATATATGTCTTGTCGTGGTGAAGAGGCTTGTGTAACTAATGAAACTATGAGCCCTGCCTTTCAGGGCCACCCTAGATGGTTGGGTCATAAAGGAGAGTTCTGACAAAATGTGGTCTGCTGGAGGAGGAAATGGCAAACCACTTCAGGATTTGTGCTTGGAAAATCCCATTGATGGTATGAGAAAGGAAAATATAAGACATTGGAAGATGATCCCCCAGGTCAGGAGATCTCCAGTATGCTACTGAGGAAGAGCAGAGGGCAATTCATAATCGCTTAATAAAGTTACTGGGTCAAAGTGAAAATGATGCTCAGCTGTGGATGTGTCTAGTGGTGATAAAGTCTGATGAAGTAAAGAACAATATTGCATAGGCATCTGGAATGTTAGGTCTATGAATCATGTTTTGGATGTGGTCAAGCAGGAGACAGCAAGAGTGAACATCTTAGGAATCCACGAACTAAAATGGACGGGAATGAGTGAATTTAATACAGATAACCATTATATCTACCATAGTGTAAGGCAAGAATCCCTTAGAAGAGATAAAGTAGCCCTCATAGTCAACGAAAGAGTCTGAAATGCAGTAGTTGGGTACAATCTTAATAATCTCCATTTGTTTCCAAGGCAAACCTTTCAGCATCACAGTAATTCAGACCTATCCCCCAGCCACTAATGCCGAAGAAGCTAATGTTGACCAGATCTAGGAAGATCTACAAGAGCTTTTAGAACTAGCACCATGAAAAGATGTATATTTCATCACAGGGGATTAGAATGCAAAAGGAGAAAGTGAAGAGATACCTGGAGTAACAGGCAACTTTGGCCTTGGTGTACAGAATGAAGTAGGGCAAAGGCTAAAAGAGTTTGGTCAAGAGAACATACTGGTCATAGAAAACACTTTTCCAACAATGAAAGATGATTGTACACATGGACATCACCAAACGGTCAACACTGAAATCAAGTTGATAATATTCTTTGCAGCCGAAAATGGAGAAGCTGTATACACTCAGCAAAAACAAAATCTGGAGCTGACTGTGGCTCAGATCATGAGCTCCTTATTGCAAAATTCAAGTTATTTTGGGGGTCCAAATCCCTAATGATTGTAAGGGATCTTATAATCAAGATTCCTAATGACCTAAATCAAATCCCTTATGATTATAAGGGAAGTTGACAAATAGATTCAATGGATTAGATCTGGTAGACAGAGTGCCTAAAGACCTATTAATGGAGGTTCATAACATTGTACAGGAGTCAGTGACCAAACCGTCCCCAAGAAAAACAAATGCAGGGAAGCAAAATGACAGTTGTCTGAGAAAGCTTTACAAATAGCTGAGAAAAGAAGAGAAGTTAGCAAGACAGCAAAAGGAACGCAGATGTATAGAATAGACTCGTGGACTCTGTGAATGAGGGAAAGGGTGGGATGATATGGGAGAATGGCATTGAAACATGTTAATTATTATATGTCTAATCAATCGCCAGCCCAGGATTGATTCTCCGGGCTGGTGCATCGAGATTTCCTGGGGGGGAGGGAGGAGGGAGGGAGGAGGGAGGGGTTTCTGGAGGGGGAGCATATGTAAACCCATGGTGATATCATGGCATTGTATGACAAAAACAATAAAAGGGCGGAAAAAAAAAACCAATAAATGTGATCACCTAAAAAAAAAAAAAAAGAAGAGAAATTAAAAGCAATGGGGAAAGGGATAGATATACCCAACTGAAAGCAGAGTTCCAGAGAATAGCAAGGAGAGATAAGAAGCCTTCTTAAATAAAAAATGCAAAGAGAGTAAATAGAGGAAAATAATGGAATGGGAAAGACCAGAAATCTCTTTAAGAAAATTGGAGATATCAAGGGAAAATTTCTTGCAAGTTTGGGCATGATAAAGGACAGAAACAATAAGGACTTGACAGAAGCAGAAGAGACTGAAAAGAGATCTCAAGAATAAACAAGAGAACTATACAAAAAGATCTTAATGACCCAGATAATCACAATGGTGTAATCACTCACTTAGAGCCAGACATCCTAGGGTGTGAAGTTAAGTAGGACTTAGAAATCGTTACTATGGGCTTCCCTTGTGGCTCGCTGGTAAAGAAATCTGCCCACAATGTGGGAGACCTGGGTTTGATCCCTGGGTTGGGAAGATCCCCTAGAGAAAGGAAAGGCTACCCTCTCCAGTATTCTGGCCTGGAGAATTCCATGGACTCAGTCCATGGGGTTGGAAAGAGTTGGACACGACTGAGTGGCTTTCACGTCACTTCAAGCTAATGGAGATGATGTAATTTCAGTTGAACTATTTAAAATCCTAAAAGATGTGTGTTGAAGTGCTGCACTCAATATGTCAGCAAATTTTCCACAGGACTGGAAAATGTTAGTTTTCACTCTAATCCCAAAGAAGGGCAGTGCCAAAGAATGTGCCAACTACTATACAACTGTGCTCATTTTGCATGTTTATGCTCGAAACCCCCCCCCCCCCCCCCCTCCCCAAACAGGCTTCAGCAGTACGTGAACCAAGAATTTCCAGATGTACAAACTGGGTTTAGAAAAGACAGAGGAAGTAGAGTTCAAATTGCCAACATCCATTGGATCATAGAAAAAGCAAAGGATTCGAGGAAAACATCTGCTACATTGACTGTGCTAAAGTCTTTGACTGTGTGGATCACAACAAGTAGTGGAAAATTCTCAAAGAGGTAGGAATACCAGACCACCTTATCTGTCATCTTGTCCCATCACTTCATGGCAAATAAAAGGGGAAAAAGTGGAAGCAGTGACAGATTTTATTTCCTTGGGCTCCAGAGACACTGAAGAAGGTGATTGAAATGAAAAGGCAATTAACTCTTGAAAGGAAAGCTATGACAAACTGATAGGGTATTAAAAAGCTTTGCCAACAAAGGTACATATGGTCACAGCTATGATTATTCTAGTAGTCATATATAGATGTGACAGTTGGATGATAAAGAAAGCTGAGCACTGAAGCACTGATGTTTTTGAATTGTGGTGCTGGAGAAGACTCTTCAGAGTCCTTTGGATTGCAAGGAAATCAAATCAATTTTAAACGTAATGAACCCTGGATATACATTGGGATGATTAATCCTAAATCTGAAGCTTCCATACTTTGGCTTCCTGATGCGAAGAGCTGACTCATTGGAAAAGACCCTGATGCTGGGAAAAATTGAAGGAAAAAGGAGAAAGGGGTGACAGAAGATGAGACGGTCAGATAACATCACTGACTCAATGACTATCAATTCGAGCAAACTCTGGGAGATGATGGAGAACAGAGGAGTTTGGTGTGCTGGGGTCCTTGAGGCTGCAGTGTTGGACATGACTCAGGGGCCAAATAACAACAGTTTCATCAGTTTAAAGAAATCAATTCAAAAAACAAAACAAAAAAATATCAATTCCAGTGTCAAAGTTTTTTCTTCCATAAAACAAATAAGGAAGTACATAATTGACAACATCATGCATAATATTAGGTTAATGCCTAACCTAAAGGATTTTCTCCATATTGTCTTTTTATTACCAGTTTTCAAAAAACCAACATTTTAAAAAATTAAAATATTTAAAATAGTATATTTCAGTAGCTAACTACAGATATATCTATATTTTTCAAATATATAGATTTAAATTAGACAGATATAAATTTTATTATCTATTTTAATATCTATATATACACCTACTTCAGATAAATAGATATATAAGCTGCAGGTATATACTGAAATACAGCTATATAAATATATATATATATATATATTTATGTCTATACCTATGTAAATACTCTATCCATCTGACACATGTAACTATTTGTGGCTTTGCTAAGCATTTATTTCCCCTCAGATCATGGAAATGTTAGAGCTAATCTAATGAGATTTAATTTTGTCTATTTCCTTGATCCTAACATTAGATGAAGAAAGAGTACATCCTAAAATATATGTTCAAGAGGATAATGGTAGTGCATTTCTTATATTTTATTTTTTTCTGGCTAGCATTTTGACAGTAACAGAAATGTAGTCAGAATTAGTTTGGACTGGAAAACTTTTAAAGTGGTCTTGCTAGTCAGCAGTCCTGACAAAGGAAGTCTCTCCTGTTATGATATTGATAATACTGGTGGATACCAGTGTTATTCCAATGGAGGAGTCTTGTTGAGATTGAATTTTACTGCTTTTTTCTTGATCCGTAAACTCTCTAAATATATTCCAAACTGATTTTAAAAACTCGATCTGCTAGATGAAGTTGTACAATCTGCTGTAATAGCCTTCTAACTGATCTCAGTGCATTAGTTTTAATCCTTCCTCCTTTGTATGGCCAGAGTGAATTTAAAAAAAAAATGCAAATCCCTGTAGTTATTACTCATAATGAAAGTCTTCGGATGACTTTAACTTTTCTTATGGCAAAGTCTAAAATTCTTAACAGAATTTGCAGTGCCCCTAGGATTTTATCTTTCTGTCACTTTGACCTCATTTCACGTCCCATTTCTTCCCTGCCTTCTCTGCTCTGATTCGTCTGGACCTTCTTTACAGTCTTCAGTGTTTCTTGAAAACAACTCTGGATGTTTGGGCATGAAGTTCCTTATACCTTCAACACTGGTATCCTCCCTTTCCCCATTGCCCAACTTATTCTTCTGGAGTATTTTTGACCCAACCAGATTAGGTAAGTCTCTCTATCACTTTCCACAGAGCAGTGCTGTACCCTTCACAGTAGTTTTAGAGGAGTCCCGCAGCCCTGTGTTCCTGCGTGCTAAGTCGCTTCAGTCATGTCCGACTTCGTGCGGTGCTGTTGACTGTGGTCTGCTAGTCTCGTCTGTCCATGGGATTCTCCAGGCAAGAATACTGGAGTGGGTCGCCGTGCCCTCCTCCAGGGGATCTTCCTGATTCAGGCATTGACCCTGCTTCTCTTATGTCTCCTGCTTGGCAGGCAGCTTCTCTACCACTAGTGTCACCTGGGAAGCCCCTCCACAGCCCTGTGTTAACTGCTTAATCTTGTCTGACTTTTTTGCAGCCCCACGGACTGCAAGGAGTCCTCCAGGCTCCTCTGCCCCATGGGATTCTCCAGGCAAGAATACTAGGGTGGGTTGCCATTTCCTTCTCCAGGGCATCTTCCCAACAGGAATCAAACCCTGTTCTCCTACACTGTGAGTGAATTCCTTACCATCTGAGCCACTAGAGAAGCCTACACTCCATAGTCATAAGTTTCCTTTACTATCTGACTTGTTTACTGTATTTTATGTTATGGAAGATAAGAAACATATTTCTCTTTTTCTTTGTTGTATGATGCCAATATTTGGGGTTCCCTGGTGGCTCAGTGGTGAAGAATAGGCCTGCCAACGCAGAAACTATAAGTTTGATCCCTGAATCAAGAAAATCCCCTGGAGAAGGAAATGGCAACCCACTCCAGTATTTGTGCCTGGGAAATCCCGAGGACAGAGGAGCCTGTGGGATACAGCCCATGGAGTCACAAGAGAGTCCGACATGACATAGCGACTAAAGAGTAACAAAAATGTCAATATTTGGAATAATATTTAAAAATCAACAAATTGCACAAAACTATTTGCTGAATAAAAAATGAATGAATGATCAGATAATAGGGGCTCTATTTAGCTGACCAAAAAAAAAAAAAAAAAACCCAGATACAGGTAGAAGCTACTGTTTGCCTTCTGATTTTAACATGTACTCATTACATTCCTCTGAGCATAGGAAGAGAAGTAAGGTGATTAAGTTAAGAATAATTAAGATTCCTGACAAAATTGCTTGCCAGTCTTTCTTATAGAGAAATCCATCACATCAGTTTTGTTTCGCAGCTCTTTCAAACGTGTAAGGACAAAAGATGTGTGCTAAGTCGATTTAATTGTGTCCAACTCTGTGCAACCTTATGGACTATAGTTCCCTTAGTCTCCTCTGTCCATGGGATTCTCCAGGCAAAAATACTGGAGTGGATTTCCATTTCCTTCTCTAAGGAAATATTCTAAACCTCTGTGTACTTTGGTAATCCATGGTAATCTTATTTATTGAACATGAGCATGTTTAGGAAGTGAGATTACAGGTGATTTTTGAAATATTTTGAGATCTTACTTATGCCCTTTTTGTCTGGCTACTGTTAACCTCTCAGGTCTTAGGAACCAAGTCTATAAAAGATGTTAAAGAAATGTTCTTTGATGAGGTACCTTTCCTGAAGGTTCTCAAAATTCTCTAATTTGGTATTGGATGCCTAAAGAAATATAAATTAAGTTCTCTGATACTTGTTTTATGACTTGCTTCTCCTAAAAAATTTCAATCAGCAGGCTAGTTTAGTATCTTCTTTAATCACATCCCTGAGAAATGATAGGAAATCTGTTATTTTATCTTGGAGGTACATATCTTTTGATTTTTTTCACACCACAAGGAAAAGACCTACTCATCCTCTTCAGACAAAAAGAAGAGACATTTAAAAAAAAATTATCCATTTTCTATAATATATACCTTTAAAGCTTGAAAAGAAGAGTTAATGTTGCTGTCACTGATCTTTTAATTTTCAAGAGTGTCTAAGAATAGCAAAGAAAGCCCAGACCATCCTGTGACTCTGGTGTCTGCATTTCATGACTGACCAAACCCAATTTCTGGAAAAACTGCTAATGATCAACATTTGTCACCTGAATTTGGATGATCAAATAAAATAAATCGTTATTCTCTTCATTCATCCTTAACTGATTAGGCAATTCAAATGAGAAGTCATACAGAAGGTGATCTGCATATTAATAATCAGTGACTCAAGAAAAATTCCGGTATCCACTAGATTCCATGAAAATAGTTTTATATTGGATTAGTTGAAAGCATAAAGGGAAAATGGAGAAAAATAAATGACATTTGGGGAAAATCACATTTTTAACTGTTTTAAATAATTTTGTTCCTTTGACAAATAATGCTTTTAAAATTAGAAGGAAACCCAAGGGTATGGATGTGTGCATCCTTTAATTAAAGTGACCTTTTCAGCTGAATTTTTTTATCCCAATTATCTGTGGTTCACAGAACACTGGATCAAATGTTATATTCTTTCTAAAACCTAGGAATTTTAGCTGAAAATGTTTTTGTATTTCCAAACATAATGCCATCAAATTACAGCAGGTTTTGGGTTCCTTAAGGAACTCCTCCGGACTGGTACACCAGGTGTGGACTCTGGGGACAGATATAATCAAAGGGAATAGACCCACTGGTTTCTACTCCCAGCTGATGATCCACACTGTAATTTTGACCATTTTTTTTTTTTCTAAATTTTAAACCTGAGCAAATTTCTCCGTGGTCTCTGATTCAGGCTGATAGATTTATTTTGCCCTGTGCTCCTCCTTCAAGCCTTCAAAAATTTCTACCTCTTTTCACTCCAGATTCAGAGCCTTCAGTTTTTAATCCAGCCTGATTATTGATGCTATTTTACTCTTTTTGTTTCTTTTGCTTAATAACTAGACTTTAACTCACAGGTAGATTTACCCTGAAGGTAATGAAGCTTAAGCTTTAGGCCTGTCATTTGATCAGCATAGGTTCCTTCCACAGCCCTGAGAGAGGCCTTAGAAATGTATTCGCACGGTCATAAATTTTTGTAAAATTCACAAAAGTAAGATATTTTAACTTGAATCACTAGTTTTCTCTTAGCCTGCCAGCCTTCTCTTCTTTACTTGACCTCATGATGCCTGGCATTGGAGTGGCTTCTGGTGTTTTGTGGATTCACTTTAGGGAGAATTGAGTTAAAGATACATTTCATTTTGGTCTAGTGGGATATAATTTTTGATTCTTAGTCATTGCTGTACAAGCAAGTTATTATTGCTCACTGTTCTAGTGTATGAATGATGGTCAGCATTAACCCTATCACTCACCAAGAGAACCCAACGCATCCTGACTGGATCCAAATTGCCATCACCTGGTACCAGACACACGTGAACAGTCAAATGGCACAGAATTTGAAATGCACCAAGAAAGAATTGAACCCTTGGAAAAGCTTTTCACATTTTAAGGCTTATGCATGAAACAAATGTGGGTTTAGATATTCCCAAATTTGACAGGAATTCTAATGTTTAAAAAGAAATATTTCTAAGTTATTGAGAATAAATTAAAAAATTTTTACTCACCAAGCTCAAGAGAAGACTTTATTCTTTCAATAAAAATAATTTAACATTGGTATCATACAAAGAAGTTAAAAAAATAAAAGTGTAAGAAATGTAGTAAAAATTTTAGAATAGCAAATGTAATAGATGTATTGCTGTTCAGTTGCTAAGTCATGTCAACTGTTTGTGACCCCATGGACTGCAGCACGCCAGGCTCCTCTGTCCTCCACTATCTAGATGTACTTACACAACTAATTAAAAAATTCTGTACTATTTTTCTGGATTTGATGATGTTTGAAAGTGCCTAGCTTTAAAAACTTTGTAATTTATTGTCCTTGCTTCCCTTCCACAGTTCAGTTTAGTTGCTCAGTTGTATCCAACTCTTTGCACCCCCATGGACTGTAACACGCCATGCTTCCCTGTCCATCACCAACTCTTAGAGCTTATTCAAACTCATGTCTATTGAGTCAGTGATGCCATACAACCGTCTCATCCTCTGTCATCCCCCTCTCCTACTGCCTTCAATCTTCCCCAGCATCAGGGTCTTTTCAAATGAGTCAACTATTTGCATCAGGTGGCCAAAGTATTGAAGTTTTAGCTTCAGCATCAGTCCTTCCAATGAATATTCAGGGCTAATCTCCTTTAGGATGGACTGGTTGGATCTCCTTGCAGTCCAAGGGACTCTCAACATTCTTCTCCAACACCACAGTTCAAAAGCATCAGTTCTTCAGCACTCAGCTTTCTTTGTAGTCCAACTCTCACATCCATACATGACTACTGGAAAAACCATAGCCTTGACTAGACAGACCTTTGTTGGCAAAGTAATGTTTCTGCTTTTTAATATGCTGTCTAGGTTGGTCATAGCTTTTCTTCCAAGGAGCAAGTATCTTTTAATTTCGGCTGCAGTCACCATCTGCAGTGATTTTGAAGGCCAAAAACATAAAGTCTGCCACTCTTTCCATTGCTTCCCTGTCTATTTGCCATGAAGTGATGGAGCCAGTTGCTATCATCTTAGTTTAGTCTTAGTTTATGTCATTTGTTTAAGTCCTTATGGACTAAGGAATAAGCTTCCCTTCCTAAATAAATACATTTGTTCCAATTTTATAATTTATAAATTTATGCTTTATAATTTGTCATGCTTAATAAAACCTGGAATAGTCCCTGCCCTAGCTCAATTACCCAATAACTCAAAAAAAAGAAAACAACTATGGTGAAGATTTAGCTAAGTGAATGGAAACCAAGGACCCAAAAGGAGACTACTGGCATAAAATTCTGACTCTACAGTTTCTTATCTGTGTGTGTGACCTTGATCAAATTACTTAACATATGTAAGCCTCAATTTTCCTGTTTTAAAAGGAGGAGATTGGACTTAGGAAATATAATTCCTTGTAATGTATGATAACATAAAGAATTTAAAAATGGTGGGCAAACAACTAAATAGAATAATAGAAACTTCATGTTGAAAGGAACCTTGGTATTTGTGTAATTTTACATTGGCTCTGTGAATTTCTCACTGCTCCTTCGGATGTGAAGGAGGGGAAATGGGTCTAGTATGGAAACTCACCTAGCCTCCCATTCATTAAACTAGTGTAGGTCTGCTTTTATTTATATAAGAGTTTGTGTAAGATTTAGTTTGAACCAAGTGTTTTGTGACTGTGTGTGTTTGAACACCATTGCTCCTGTCCAGTCCTTGTGTGCATGCTAAGTCGCTCCAGCTGTGTCTGACTCTGTTACCCTATGGATTACAGCCCACCAGACTCTTCTGTCCATGGGATTCTCCAGGCAAGGGTGGCTATTTCCTGCTCCAGGGGATCTTCCCGACCCAGAGATTGCACCAGTGTTTCCTATGTCTACTGCATTAGCAGGCAGGCTCTTTATCACTGGGAAGCCCCATCCCATTCATATATATATATATAAAACCACTAGAGAGCATTAGTAAAAATATTAAACATTGAAAACGAGTAGTAATCTGTTCTCCATATGCTCTGAATCTCATATGTGGTAATAAGATGTTATTTAAATGTAAACAAAGTAACACTGACCACAGCAAATTCTGCTGTCCAGATCAGAGCTTAAATATTCAGTGAAAATGGGATAACAATAATAAGCAACTTGAGTAAACATAAGCTTCCTCCAAATTCTCAGGGATATTGAAGGAATACCAAGTTTCCTACAGTACAAAAGACTGAGCTCCCTGATGCTTTCTGTTTCGTTGGATATTTTTAACCATTATTGGAAGAAAATATGCACTCAAACAGCAGGAGGACTTGATAAGGAGCTAAATATTTGAATTTTTCTATACATTCCCAAGGATCTGTTTCATTGTTTTTAATGTTTTTAATTGTACTTTTAAGCAGAAAATGTGATTTCTTTATAGCTTTTACTCAAATTGCCTGACAGAATAATCTCAACCCCTCTTTACTTTGACAGCTCTTTAACTATATGAATCAGCTCTATCCAACAAATATCTTATTTCCAATTAAAAATTAATTGTTTATGATAGGACCTAAAGACGTTGTCTTTGATGTTGATAAGTCACTGAGAAGACATTAATGAGCCTCTCTGAAGTTTACTTTCAATTTTAGAGAACTTCATGGGCCTCTGGCAACTCTTCCTTAATAAATTTTTCTTGCAATTAGCATTCCTCCTGAATTCTGATTCCAAGAAATATTTTGCAAGTTTCATTGTTGTTATGTGTGTGTGTAATTGTGTGTTAGAATGATTTGCTCTTAGCATATTTTAGTATTTCAATTTCTTTTTAATCATCCTTAACTATGTGTCCTTAAGGAAGCAAACCTCTTTTTTAGTTTAAATATTGATTCTTAGAGCATTTTCCATGCTGCCCTCTCCATTTACTTGCACCTGCACATTCTGATTTACTACAATTTTATTGGCAAGCAGCCTACTCAAGTTAAATGGCTCTATTTATGTGTCTTTTAGTATAAGTTATAATATTTTTTCAACAAAATTTTCTGTACATGGAGTCTAACTGCTTTTCTAGCCACTGCTACAAGGACCCAGTAAATCCTCTTATACACTTGAATCCCTCTTGTGGAGAAGAGTTGTGAGTGGAGTAACAGTGGAAGACAAGCACTTTTATGAAAGAGTCTAAATCTTTTTAAAAGGCCATGTGAGTCCGCCAGTGTTGGGAGTTAAACTTTGTGTAGTCTCGATATTTAAATTGATTAGAAGATGTCATATTGATAAGAGACAAGTACAAGAAATTTTTTTAAGTTTAGTCTTCAGCTTAGTAAATTAGGGATTATTAAGAAAGCTAGATTAATTGCAAAAGAAATACAGAAGCTCCATTTCATCTACACATCTAAGTAAATTAGTGTTAGGGGTATGGAGACCTTAGGAGAATACTAACCACTTTCCCACAGCCACAAATATGTCTTCTAAAATGATCAAACCCTCGTCTCACCAGCAAGAAGTATGTCGAATTAGTGGAGAGTGAAAAAGTCAACAGGTTAACACGAGTTTTACACAGTACAGATCATGCGTCCCTATAACTTGAAAGAAATAAAGGTTCAGGGAATGATAGTCTGGATGCCAATGGCCACCCATGCAGAATTCAGCAGATACCAATGCATGCAGGTACTGGGGATCAGAAGCCACGTGCCTGCTTATCATGGCTCTTTGTAAGCTCCTAAGTTTGAGATGATCACCAGGAGAGGAAGGGTTGGAAGAGAAATCACATCATTATTTTGCTTGCAGCTGCAATGCCTGAAATACTTGGAATATATTAAGATGTTCCTTTTTGTCACCAGCTGGAATTGGGGATTGAAATAGAAATAAAGATGAGTAAATGAACATGCAAAGGGAATAATGGTTTTTTTTTTACACTACTGCAAGTGTCCTGATAATTCATAATGATGATAATGATAAGAATGACAGTATTAAACAACTCCTCCTTTACTGGTACTACTTTGAACACTATAGTTGTTGAAGCATCTCTCAATATATGAGTGTCTGCTTTTTGTTAATCTGGTTTCTTTCACTGAAACTTTTCTACATTAAGAGTAGATCAGGAAGATGTGGTAAGAAGGAGTGGATATGGTGTGTGTAAAAGTTCCTGCCAAACAAGACATGCAGAGGTTGGAAGAGAAGAGAAGTCCAGTTTAGAGAGAGGAAGTGAAGGTTGGATTTTCAGAACTGAATATCTTATTTCAACATTTTGAGGATAGTAAACACAAGGGTGTGTGTTAGACTGCATTGAAAAGTGTTGGGGGGATTTCGTTTGTCAGGGTGTAGCCTCAGACACCCCAAAAACAAGTACCCGTGGGGGGCAGCACACGTGGGGTGGACACGGTGGTGACAGGAGCCTGGAGTGGGGGGCAGCCCCTCTCTGGTTTCTTCATTCGCCAAGCACGATATTCCAGATATTGAAAATTCTTGGGTGCTTGAGTAGGAAAGACAGAATTAAACTGAAAAGTAGGAATATACAAATCGTATTTATAAGGAATAGGATTTCCAGGGCAAGATTATGTTAGTTGAAGAAAAGAAATGGTTTTCATTTTCAGCTAGAGTATATAAAGTATAAGCCCATTTTTTTTTAATCAAACTAATAGTTATAATTTGGGGATGACTTCCCGACTTTTAAACTCTATTTCTTTTAGTGTCTTCTGTTAGTAATGTTATTTTACAAATATTTCTGATTGTTCCACCCACAGGGGCCACAGGCACTTCTCACTGCTTGTCATTAAGTGACTGAAATCTATGCCGACTTTGTGCTGTGGGAGGAGATTAGGGGTGTTGCTATCAGTCAGAGAATTTAAGGTTCAGCAAGGCTTGCAGGCCTCCTAGAAGGGCAAAATGAGGACCTCTGCATATCTGCTCCTCTATGCAAGCAATGAAATACTGGCAAAGACTGTCAAAATAATTTTTTTTCAGAACTCTGAAATTAATCAAATGCATGCAACAAAATAAGGAGCATTTATTCAAGAAAAATAGCAGAGTTTGTAGCTTTTTATCTTGACCTATTTTAATCCTCTACCTCCAATTCTGTGATGGTCTTGAAAACTGGCAGCCTTGCAACTTCTGGACAGATTGTTCAGAAGCACTTCAAAAAACCCACCCCAAATCACTGCTACACTGTGATTTGCCCAGCAGTGTCCTGGAAAAGCCACATTCATAGGGTGTTGCTGTTATTTGACCCTGGGGAGGAGGGGAAAAGTTATTTCCAGGTTTGCTCCATTATCCAAACTGTTCAATTTTAAGCAAAAATTATGAGAGACATGCAAAGAGATAATAAAGCGTTTCCCATTTGCAGGGAAAAAAGCAGCCAAGAACAAACAATGCCCTTAGAAGCTTCAAATGTTAGACTTAGTAGACAAAGATTTTAAATCTACCATTATGCAGAGGTTCAAAAAAATAAAGGAAATTGTATCTAATGGATTAAAGTAGAACATGGAAACAGCCTGCCATTGGCAAAAGTTGGGTGACTTTATAGTTCAAACATTTAAGAAAATCTCCAAACAAGTGTTATGAAAAGTGAAATGAACAGAGAGTTAGCTGAACACTATGGCTATGATGGTGAAGAATTTGCCTGCAGTGCAGGAGACCTGGGTTCAATTCCTGGGTTGGGAAGATCCCCTGGAGGAGGGCATGGCAACCCACTCCAGTATTCTTGCCTGGAGAATCCCCATAGATGGAGAAGCCTGGCTGGCTACAGTCCATGGGGTTGCAAGGAGAGAAACGACTGAGCGACTAAGCACACATACATACGTAGGGCATACACCCTGGTGTCTTAGACGTTAAAGGATCCGCCTGCAATTCAGGAGACCCAGATTCATTCCCTGGGTTGGAAAGACTCCCTGGAGGAGGAGATCGTAACTCACTCCAATATTTTTCCCTGGAGAATTCCATGGACAGAGGAGTCTGGCAGTCTACAGTCCAAGGGATTGCAAAGAGTTGGACAAGACTGAGTGACTAACACTTTCACCCACTCATGAGAATAATAATGTCTCACCACATAGATAATATGAATATAAGAAATTACAAAAAAGATACAAATAGAGATTATAGAGTTAAAAAGTACAGTAACAAATAAAAACTTCACTGTAAGGGTTCAACAATAGATTAACACTGGCAGAAGAAAAGTTTCATCAACTTCAAGAAGATGTATATATTAAGACAATCCAGTCAGAAGAACAGAAAAAGGAAGAGTGAAAAGGATGAACAGGGCCTCAGAAACCCATGGGACACCACCAAGTATACCAGAATTAACACATGAAAATCCCAGAGGGAGAGAACAAATAAAAGAGACAGAATATTTGAAGGGAGACTAGCCAAATCTTTCCAATTTGATGAAAGACATTAGACTATTCATTCATATTGGTAGATGTGGCTATTTTATGTATCTTACAACATGGTTCATTTCTGAATCTTCTTTAATCCTTTATTTAGCTTGATAACTGGTCAGTTTTACCCAGGTAATAATTCATGGCTATGTGAATTATCCTAATGAACTCTGAGCAAACAAAACCCAGTAATTTTCTGGCTTTTCCCAACTAGTATCTGAGAAGCTGTGGGTTTCCTAGGCACTTGGTCTGTCTTTAAAATTATTGCCGGCACTTACCACATCAAAAGGGATTTCCATGGTGGCTCAGACAGTAAAGTATCTGCCTACAACACGGGAGACCAGGGTTTGATCCCTGGGTCAGGAAGATCCCCTGGAGAAGGAAATGGCAACCTGCTCCAGTACTCTTGCCTGGAAAATTCCATGGACAGCCCGTTTTAACACTAAAAATGTATGTCTATTTTTAAAATCTGTGATATTATTTCCTTGTAATCCTCTCTTTGATTGCTAATCAATGACATTTATTTCAGGATTTGGTTATAAAATCATGCCATTTCTGAATACTAATTCATTATTATTGCATCTGAAGTACACATTTTTAAATGATGTTAAGTGGGGTGCTAGTCTACTCAAACTATTTCTTAAGAATATTTCTTAAAGACACGGGACTATCAGACCACCTTACTTGCCACCTGAGAAATTTGTATATAGGTCAAGAAGCAACAGTTAGAACTGGACATGGAACAACAGACTGGTTCAAAACTGGTAAAGGAATACATAAAGACTGTATATTGTCACCCTTCTTATTTAACTTATATTCAGAGTACATCATGTGAAATGCTGGGTTAGATGAAGCAAAGTTGGAACCAAGATTTCTGGAAGAAATATCAATAACCTCAGATATGCAGATGACACCACCCTAATGGCAGAAAGTGAAGAAGAACTAAAGAGCCTCTTGATGAAAGTGAAAGAGGAGAGTGAAAAAACTGGCTTAAGACTCAACATTCAGAAAATGAAGATCATGGCATCCAGTCCCAACACTTCATGGCAATAGATGGGGAAACAATGGAAACAGTGACAGGCTTTATTTTCTTTGGCTCCAAAATCACTCCAGGTGGTGACTGCAGCCATGAAATTAAAAGATGCTTGCTCCTTGGAAGAAAAGCTATGACAAATCTAAACAGCATATTAAAAAGCGATATTACTTTGCCAACAAAGGTTCATCTAGTCAAGGCTATGGTTTTTCCAGTAGTCATGTATGCATATGAGAGTTGTACTATAAATAAAGCTGAATGCTGAAGAATTGATGCTTTTAAAGTATGGTGTTGCAGAAGACTCTTGAGAGCCTCTTGGACAGCAAGGAGATTCAACCAGTCCATCCTGAAGGAAATCAGTCCTGAATGTTCATTGGAGGGACTTATGCTGAAGCTGAAGCTCCAATCCTTTGGCCACCTGATGCGAAGGACTGACTCATTTGAAAAGACTCTAATGTTGGGAAAGACTGAAGGCAGGAGGAGAAGAGGGTGACAGAGGATGAAATGATTGGATGGTATCACTGACTCAATAGATGTGAATTTGAGCAAACTCAGGGAGATAATAAAGGACAGAGGAGCTTGGAGTGCTGCAGTGCATGGGGTTGGAAAGAGTCAGACATGAATGAGCAAATAAACTGAATGAAAAGTAAATATCATCTATCATAGGATAACTGTGTTTTATTTAAAATTACACATGTATCTTTCAACTTAACGTTTATATTCTCAAATGTTAAATTACAGATTCATTTGCTCTGAGTATAATAGTATTTTAAAAATAAAGAATAAATAACAGCTAAAACATCAATCATTTTGCTGTCTAAAAAGGTATTATTATTATTATTATAATGACAAATAATGAGAAATATAATCTTAAAACTGAAGCACTGAATTTTCTATTAAATAGGTAAAGGCATTATTTATTACTCTATAGTTTAAAGTTTCATAGAGGTGCATGTTTATCTTGAAAGGAGAACATATTTTAAAGATTATTAAGACAAAAGAGAACACTATCACATATTCTTGAGCAACCATTTTAAAAACATGAAAAAACATATTTGGAAACAAAAATCAAGGATTTTTTGGTCTGTCCATTCCTTTGTATTTATGCTATAGTCTCTTAATATGCAATCTTTTTTATTTTAAGGCCCATTCACAGGACTCCATCTGAACACAACATTGTGTGGAAGATGCTGAAAACAATTCCAGATTTAACCTCTCAACTACTTGATGAGCATCTCAGAATACTTAGTAAGAATGTCATTTCTGAAACCTGGATAAAAGGCAGCACAGGTAAACTGACTAATCTGGAGGGAAATTTGGCAACACAAAACGTGCATCACTATTTTGAGTTTTCTGTCATAATAATCTTAATTTCATTTGACATTCTAGAATGTACTGTTTAAATGTATATCATTTGTAAAGTTATAAGTAGTGAAACAAATAACACTTCACATTTTGGTAATTAGATTTTAAAGGTGTACAGTGGTGTTTCTCCCTTGTGAATATGCAGCGGAATCCCTACGGGTTCACTGAAATGGGCTGTTGTGCTCAGCACCTAAGGTTTCTGATTTAGTAGATTTAGGATGAAGCTTAATTTGCATTTCCAATAACATTCAGGGGTTTCTGCTGGTCTGGGAACCACACTGTGAAAACCATTCATTGACACACACATTCAATAACAATTTAGCATTGGTTTTCACAGTTAAGACAGTAAGTGGTCAAAGTACTAATTTTACTGATCTAGATATTGAGGAAAAAAAAAAAACTTCAGGCAAATTTTAGTTAAGTTTCCCATTTTAATTTTTAGTGCCTTGACAAGGGATATAATGGATGCAATAATACAAGCATTTTATATGTTAATATTTTGGGGTGGTGGCATACAAATAAACACACACACAGAGTCACACACACACACACCTGAGCCAACAGAGTTAAACATTATTTTTTTGCATTTATTTAATACCTATTAGAAAACTATGAGAAGGCAAAAATATGTGACACTGGAAGATGAGCTTCCCAGGTCAGTAGGTGTCCAATACACTACTGGGGAATAGCAGAGAAACAGCTCCAGAAAGAATGAAGAGGCAGACCCAAAGCAGAAACGACACCCATTTGTGGATGTATCCGGTGGTGAAAGCAAACTCCAGTGCTAAAAGAACAACACTGAATAAATCAAGGGAAATTGGAAGTGGTCAAACAGGAGATGGCAAGAGTGAACATCGACATTTTAGGAATCAGTGAACTAAAACGGATGGGAATGGGTGAATTTAATTCACATGACCATCATATCTACTATGGGAAAGCATCCCTTAGAAGGAATGGAGTGAACGTCATAGTCACAAAAGAGTCCAAAATGCAGTACTTGGGTGTAATCTCAAAAGTGTCACAATGATCTCGGTTTGATTCCAAGGTAACCATTCGATATCACAGTAATCCAAATCTATGCCCCAATCACTCATGCAGAAGAAGTCTGCGAAGGCTTACAAGAACTTTTAAAACTAACACACACACGCAAAATGTTGTTTTCCTCATAGGGGATTAGAATGCAAAAGTAGGAAGTCAAGAGGTACCTGGAATAACAGGTGAGTTTGACCTTGGTGTACAAAATGAAGCAGGGCAAAGGCTAACAGTTTTGTCGAGAAAGAACACTGGTCAGAGCAGACACCCTCTTCCAAGACCAGAGAACTCTACATATGGGTGTCTCCAGACGGGCAGTACTGAAACCAGATTTAGTATATCCTTTGCAGACAAAGATGGAGAAACTGTATACAGTCAGCAAAAACAAGCCTTGCAGCTGACTGTGACGCAGGTCATGAGCTCCTCAGTACAACTTTCAGACTTAAATTGAAGAAAGTATGGAAAACCACTGGGCCATTCAGATAGGACCTGCATCAAATCCCTTATGATTATACAATAGAAGTGACACCTAGATTTAAGTGATACAGTCTGATGACAGGGTACCTGAAGAACAATGGACAGAGGTTTGCAGCATTGTAAAGCAGGCAGTGACCAAAACCACTCAAAGGAAAAAGAAATCCAAGAAGGCAAAATCACTGTCTGAGGAGGCCATAGAAACAGCTGAAAAAGAAGGGAAGTGAAAGGCAAAGGAGAAAGGAAAAGAAATGCCCAACCGGTGCAGAGTTCTGGAGAACAGCAAGGAGAGAAAAGAAAGCCTTCCTAGATGAACTATGAAAAGAAATAGAAGAAAATGATAGAATGGGAAAGACTAGAGATCTCTTCAAGAAAATTAGGGATACCGAGGGAAGACTTCATATACAGATGGGCTCCATAAAGGACAGAAATGGCAAGGACCTAACAGAAACAGATGAAATTAAGAAGAGGTGGCCAAGATACACAGAAGAATTTTAGAAAAGACGTCTCAATGACATGGATATCCATGATGGTATGGTCACTCACCTAGAGTCAGACACTCTGGAGTGTGAAGTCAAGTGGACCTTAGGGAGCACTACTATGAACAAAGCTAGTGGACATGATGGAATTCCATCTGAGCTATTTCAAATCCTAAAAGATGATACTGTTAAAAACGATGTTGCTTCACTCAACATGCCAGGAAATCAGCAATAACCACAGGACTGGAAAAGGTCAGTTATCATTCCAATCCCAAAGGAAAGCAATGCCAAAGAATGCTCAAACTACTGTACAATTGTGCTCATTTCACACACTAGCAAAGTAATGCTCAACATCCTTCAAGCTAGGCTTCAACAGTAGTACATGAACTGAGAACTTCCAGACGTTCAAGCTGGATTTAGAAAAGGCAGAGGAATCAGAGACCAAATTGCCAACATAAAAAAAAAAAAAAATTCCAGGGAAACATTTTCTGCTGCTTCATTGACACAGTAAAGCCTTTGACTGTGTAGG
Source organism: Antilocapra americana (assembly GCA_007570785.1). NCBI lineage: Eukaryota > Metazoa > Chordata > Mammalia > Artiodactyla > Antilocapridae > Antilocapra > Antilocapra americana. Next base: position 5,874,021 of record ML661888.1, on the reverse strand, counting down.
TCACAACAAGCTGTGGAAAATTCTTCAAGAGATAGAAATATCAGACCACCTTACCTGCCTCCTGAGAAACCTGTATGCAGGTCGAGATGCAGCAGTTAGAACCAGACATGAAGCAATGGACTGGTTCCAAATTGGGAAAGGAGTACGTCAAGGCTGTATATTGTCACCCTGCTTATTTAACTTATATGCAGAGTACCTCATATGAAATATTGGGCTGAATGAATCAAAATCTGGAATCAAGATTTCCAGGAGAAATATCAATAATCTCAGCTATGCAGATGATACTACTCTAATGGCAGAAAGTGAAGAGGAACTGAAGAGCCTCTTGATGAAAATGAAAGAGGAAAGTGCAAAAGCTGGCTTAAAACTAAATATTCAAAAACCTAAGATCATGGCATCTGGTCCCATCACTTCATGGCTAATAGATGGGGAAAAATGGAGATGGTGGCATATTTTATATTCTTGGGCCCCCGAATTACTGCAGATAGTGATTGCAGCCATGAAATTAAAAGATACTGGCTCCTTGGAAGAAAAGCTCTGACAATCTAGACCATACATTAAAAAGCAGAGACATCAATTTGTGGTCAAAGGTCTGCATGGTCAAAGCTATTGTTTTTCCAATAGTCATGTACAGATGTGAGTGTTGGACCATACAGAAGGGTGAGCTAAAAAAGAACTGATGCTTTCAACTGTATTGCTGGAGAAGACTCTTGAGAGTCCCTTGGACAGCAAGGAGTTCAAACCCATCAATCCCGAAAGAAATCAACCCTGACTATTCATTGCAGAGACTGATGCTGAGACTGAAGCTCCAATATTTTGGCCACCTGATACAAAGAGCCAAGTCATTGGAAAAATCCCTGAGACTGGGAAAGGTTGAGGACAGGAGGAGAAGGGAGAGACAGAGGATGAGATCATTGAATATCATCACCAACTCAATGGAAATGAGTTTGAGCAAACTCCGGGAGATGGGGATGAATGGGAAGGCTGGAGCGCAGCAGTCCTGGAGTCACGAAGGGTTGGACACCACTTAGCGACTGAACAGCAACGGTTAGAAAAGAGAGACTAAATTTATTTAATACATCCTTTGGGTAATGAATATGCTTTTTTTATTCCTCCCAGAATCAGATGAAAGTGATATTGTTATTACTCTTCTCAGACAAGGACCCTAAGGCACAAAATATATGCAGAGTATTCCTGATTATAACTACATGCAAATAAAATTTAGCCTTAATGCTAAATTTATTCTCTGTCCACTATGCCACTCTTTTAATAAAATGGTCCATCAGGATCATAATATTTAAAACCAAACTGTAATTTTATAGCATGTTTGCCTATTGAAAAGATTTACATATTTTGAAACCTTCCTCCTACAGTCCTAGAGTTAGTTTCTTTGAATCTGACATCAGTGAAAGTTAAATTGTAGGAATTTGCAGAGGATAAGTGATTTTGAAAGGGGAAAAAAGGAAGAAGCATTCAATGTTGTTTTGCCATTAGTTTGAGGGTAATAATTAAAATTTGATTTGTTCTATCATAAATCTCTAAAATCATACTTGTTATGGTAAAAAAAATATGGAGGATACCTAAATATCCTAAGATAGACTCTATTTTGATATATTTATTCTATGGAAGTCTAGGCAGAGATGAAAAAGAATGAGGTAGCTTATATACTGACTTAGAAACTTATGAAGGACAATAAATAAAAACAGAACAAAAGCTGAACTATATAAATAATATGAAATCATTGTATAAAACTTGAAATTGGTATGTGTATATATATTCACATAAAATACACAGTAAAAACTACAGAAAAGTAGATTCAGAAAGATACTGCAAACATTTAAAACATGTTACCTTTATGTAGAGAGGGGAAGAGAATGGAAGACCAGTGGAAAGGAACAGTTAACTCTTTATCCTACATATGTTGTGTTGAATTCCCCGAAACAAATGTATATTTGTGTGCTAGTGTTTGTAAGGAGCTATTAGTTTTTTTCTAAAAGGTTTTAAAGCTAAAATTAGAAGCAAATACTGTATTCTCCAGGTATTATAATGACTTGTGTGATAAACTGATATAATATGAACTTTCATTCCTTAACAAAGACCAAGTTTAAAATGTGAAGATTTATGTTAACTAAGACTTTGCTGTTCATTTCAATAGTGCATATTTTTAAACACATCAAACGTTTTTATTATCTGTGTGTACACCTACACGTGTTACAACCCTTCTCTTGAGTTTTTAAGACATCTAATTCTGGCACCTCACTTGTGTTTCACTGTCAAAGCAGTCAGCTCATTAAATACCTGACCTTTGTAAATCCCTTTGTTCATCCAACTTTAGAAAAACAAAACAAAACAGGTCCAACCAGGTGTCTCTCTTTTCCCCTTTTCTTTATTCATGTGTTCATTTCCCTCCCTCTGCTGTTATTTAAAGTATTCCCTCGGTAACCTCTCATCACCTGGCTGCTGACTTGCAATCTGCTGCTAAGGCTTTGGTTTCTTTCTTGTAATTCTGCACAGCTGTTTGCACCTTCTGGCCTCTTTTCTGGTCATAGGATTTTTTGGAGTTTCATCATTTAAGGCCCTTCCTAAGCTTAGCATTACTCACTTAGCCTCTCGTGAATTGTTTTCTTAAACAATAAAATATTAACAAAGACAGCAATTTCTTGATTTCAAACACCGTATAATACACATACATATTTTTAGTTTAAGTGAAAATGGTACTAAAACTTGATTACTATATTAAAGATCATTATATATAAAGATTATTTATGCTACTATAATAAAATATTTTATATATACATATATGGTACTGATGGTAAACTCTGTATGCTATATAGATATAGTTTTCTTAATTTAATTGATCCCAAGAGTTTCCCACTGGATCTCATTTTATGGCCTGGGCAGAGGGCATTTTTAAGACTGGCAAACTAAAGTTCAGAAAGCTAAGCAAATTAGCTTAGAAGAGAATCCAATTTAATGGCTAATCTAGAATTGGATCATGGATAAAAATTTTATTAATATCTACTTTTAAATTAACATTGAAACATTCCTATTAAATTATTGATACAGGAGTTTTTGTCTCAATGTATATATGTCAACTTTGCTCTTTTCTTCACTTGAAGTCCATTAAGTCTTAATGCTATTTCTCTGCTATTTCTTTCAATTTATTCCTTTTTAGTCTTACTTTCTACGAGGTTATATTTAAAGAAATCCATAGCTCCTCATTTTAAAATATTGTATTTATTTTTAATGCTGAAAAATATGCTTAGATTACTAAACCATAAACATATCTTAGCATGCCTAGACTTTATTTTCTGTGGTGGCTTAAATTTCACATAGCATATAAAAACGTAGTAGTTACATCTTGTGAAAAATTTAGTGGGCACCTTCCCCATATATAAATTAACCATAATGTGAACAATGTGCTCTTACAATAGAAGTAATAAAATATTTAACCTTACCATAAAGACTATGGCTCTCTTAAAGGCAAACATGACTATGAAGAATGTATATTGATTCTAAAGTATGCATGAGCTTTCACTGCAACCAAAGTGTTCTCCATAGGTCATAAAGGTTCATCCCTGAAAGCTGCATTGTTTCTCAAAACCTTGCAAACGTCTCCTGGATAGGGTGTGTGTGTGTGTGCTTAGTCATATCCGACTCTGTGAGACCCCATGGACTGCAGCCCACCAGGCTCCTCTGTCCACAGAATTTTCCAGGCAAGGATACTGCAGTGGATTGCCACTTCCTTCTCCAGGGGATCTGCCCAACCCAGGGATCGAACCTGCGTCTTTCATGTCTCCGCCATTGGCAGGTGGATTCTCTACCACAGTACTACCTGGGAATCCTCTTGGGTGAGAGGAAGGTAGAAATGAAACTGGAGCCTTGAAATGCAGATAAACATTGAAAAAAGTTTCTGGAGATTTAATATGGGATTTGAAGTATTATTAACTAATTTAAATATTATAATTAGGTAAGTCTTTTTCATCTATATTTCTAAAAGTTTATTAAAGCTATCCAGAATTCTTTAATTTTTTTATTGGTAAAATTTGGTTATTTATATAGTTTTGAAATTCTAATTTATTTAAACTTGAATAGTAATTTCAGCAACTTAAAAATATATTATTTCACTGAATATTGTAAAAATTAAAAAAATAATATATGTAGATAATTTGATTTAGCATGACAATTTCTGAATTGGAAATAGAACTTAGAAATATATGATTCTTCCAAGAATACATAATACATGTAAAAATGGGACTAAGTCCAGACCTTCTAAACCAGTACTTGATCCATCTATAGTATCTTATTTTGAACAGAAAAAATTATCAGTATGTAGTAAATCATTTAAAATGATATCTACCTAAAGACCTAAAGGTAAGACTGGAAACCATAAAACTCCTAGAAGAAACCATAAGCCAAGAAACCATAACCATAAGTCTTTGATACAAATTGTAGCAGTATTTTTTGAGTGTATTTCCTAAAGGAGAGGAAATAAAAGTAAACATAAACAAATGGAACCTGACTAAACTTAAAAGCTTTTGCACAGAAGAGGAAACCATTGACAAAAAGACAACTTACTTAACGAGAAAAAAATTTTTCAAATAATGTGACTTTTATGAAATGGAGTTAATATCCAAAATATTTAAACAACTCATAAAACTCAACATCGAAAACACAATCAACTCAATTAAAAATGAGCTGAATAGATGTTTTTCAACAAATACATACAAATGGTCAACAGGCTCAGAAAAAGATGCTCAATCTCACTGTTAGGAGAATGCGAATTAAAACCAAAGTGGGATACTATGTTACACCTGTTAGAATGGCTATCATCAAAAAGACCAGAAATAACAAAGATTGGCAAGGATATGGAGAAAAGGAAACCTTTGTAAGCGGTTAGCAAGAATGCAAAATGGTGCAGCCACTGTGGAAAACAGTATGGAGGTTTCTCAAAATACTAGTATAAGACCCAGCATTTCCATTTCTGGATATTCATCTAAAAAACCAAAAATCCAAATTTGAAAACACTAATTTGAACATGCACCCAATATTCATAGCAGTGTTATTTACAACTGCCAAGATGTGGAAGGAACACAAGTGTCCATCTACAGATGAATGAATAAAGAAGACTGAATACGCTTCAGCCATAAAAATAGTATTTTGCCACTTGTAGCAACATGGATAGACTTAGAGGTTATTATGTTGAGTGAAATACGTCAGAGGTGGAAAGACAATTATATGATAGCACCTCTATGTGAAATCTAAAAGATAAAACAAACACACTAGGGACTATAACAAATAGAAACAGGCTCATATATAGAGAGAACAAACTGGTGGTTACCAGTGAGGATAAAAAAAAAGAGAGGAGTAAGATAAGATGGGGTAGGGCATTAAGAAGTACAAACTACCTTGTATAAAATAAATAAGCTACAGGGATTTATAGTCAGTACATTATATGGAATACAGCTATATGTGCTCAGTCACTCAGTCATGTCCGACTCTTTGCGACCCCATGGCCCATGGCCCACCAGGCTCCTCTGTCCATGGGATTCTCCAGGCAAGGACACTGGAGTGGGCTGCCATTTCCTTCTCCAGTGATAAAGTATGAAATGAGTGAAGTAAGTGAAGTGAAGTCACTCGGTAGTGTGCGACCCCACGGACTGTGGCCCACCAGGCTCCTCCGTCCATGGGATTTTTCAGGCAAGAGAACTGGAGTGGGTTGCCATTTTCTTCTCATGGAATATAACCATATTTTATAGTAAATAGAAACGGAATATAACCTTTAAAAAGTGAGTCACTGTTGTATACCTGAAACTTACATAATATTGAACATAAGCTTTACCTCAATAAAAAAGAAAATGATATCTACCTGATATTAATAAAATACTTCCTTTTAAAATAGAGCCCCCCTTTGCCATTTCAAATACAGCTATCATCTTTTATATAAATGGAGCTAGCAGCTTCCAGAATGGCTTTATTTGACTGCTTTTTAAAGTAAGCATAATTAGGGTGCTGATTAATTTCATGGCTGAAGTCACCATCTGCATTTTTGGAGCCTGCCCCCCAAAAATAAAGTCTGTCACTGTTTCCACTGTTTCTACTTGCCATGAAGTGATGGGACTGGATGCCATGATCTTAGTTTTCTGAATGTTGAATCTCTGGGCCACAACAAAGACTCAACAGAGCCAAAAATAAAACATAAGCATTTTTTAAAAGCAATATTTCTGCAGTGCCTTTTCCACACAGATTAGATGTTTAATAAGAAATGATACTGAGCTATCTAGTAAATATCTATTTTAAGCTCAGGCATCGAAAGAAACACAATGTTTGCTTTAATGAAGACTAAAAGAAAATCATTATTTTATAGTTATGATGTACAGATGGCTCAAAGCTCAACATTCAGAAAACAGATCATGGCATCCAGTCCCATTATTTCATGGCAAATAGATGGGGAAACAGTGGCTGACTTTATTTTGGGGGGCTCCAAAGTCACTGCAGATGGTGATTGCAGCCATGAAATTAAAATATGCTTACTCCTTGGAAGGAAAGTTATGAGCAACTTACATAGCATATGAAAAAGCAGAGACATTACTTTGCCAACAAAGGTCCATCTAGTCAAGGCTATGGTTTTGCCAGTAGTCATGTATGGATGTGAGAGTTGGATGGTGAAGAAAGCTGAGCGCCGAAGAATTGATGCTTTTGAACTGTGGTGTTGGAGAAGACTCTTGAGAGTCCCTTGGACTGCAAGGATATCCAAACAGTCCCTCCTAAAGGAGATGAGTCCTGTGTGTTCATAGGAAGGACTGATGTTGAAGCTGAAACTCCAATACTTTGGCCACCTGATGTGAAGAGCTGACTCATTAGAAAAGACCTTAATGCTGGGAAAGATTGAGAGCAGGGGGAGAAGGGGACGGCAGAGGATGAGATGGTTGGATGGCATCACCAACTCAATGGACATGAGTTTGGGTGGACTCCGGCAAGTTGGTGATGGACAGGGAGGCCTGGTGTGTTGCAGTTCATGGAGTCGCAAAGAGTCAGACACGACTGAGCGACTGAACTGAACTGAAGTGAACCAAACTGATGTACAGATGGTGTACAAAAGAGCCCCCCATTAAGGACTCAGTTTAGACAAAAGCAGAGAAGGCAGCAGGTGACACGTTATGGGGCATAAAAAGAAAGAGATGCAGGTATCCATTAATATCAACTTGTAAAGTTTTTATTTACAAGTTAGTAAGCAAATGGTAAGAAAAGCACCCCACTTGAATAATTTACTCCTTTGGAGCAATATAATGTAAATGGCAGAGAAAAGGAATGACATCATCCAGTGCCCATGATCTGCTTCTCCAAAGTGATGGGCTTCAGAAAAACTAAAACTGATTCGTGCTTCATTCACAGTCTTCACAAGTGAATGGGCCTTCTCAGGCATATATTTGAACTTTAGGTAGTGGGGTTGAAAGACAGATTGTGGAGAGTTATAAAATGGAATAGAAGAAATACTGAGAAAAAAGCTAAACTTTTTCCTAGTAACGATCAATTACTTTTTTCATCAGTTTGGCTCAGTCGCTCAGTCGTGTCCGACTCTTTGTGACCCCATGAACTGTAGCACGCCAGGCCTCCCTGTCCATCACCAACTCCTGGAGTCCACCCAAACCCAAGTCTATCGAATCGGTGATGCCATCCAACCATCTCATCCTCTGTCGTCCCCTTTTCCTCCTGCCCTGAATCTTTCCCAGCATCAGAGTCATTTCCAATGAGTCAACTCTTCTCATCAGGTGGCCAAAGTATTGGAGTTTCAGCTTCAACATCAGTCCTTCCGATGAACACACAGGACTCATCTCCTTTAGGATGGACTGGTTGGATATCCTTGCAGTCCAAGGGACTCTCAAGAGTCTTCTCCAACACCACAGTTCAAAAGCATCAATTCTTCAGTGTTCAGCTTTCTTCACCGTCCAACTCTCACATCCATACATGACTACTGGAAAAACCATAGCCTTGACTAGATGAACCTTTGTTGGCAAAGTAATGTCTCTGCTTTTTCATATACTATGTAGGTTGCTCATAACTTTCCTTCCAAGGAGTAAGCATCTTTTAATTTCATGGCTGCAATCACCATCTGCAGTGATTTTGGAGCCCCCAAAAATAAAGTCAGCCACTGTTTCCACTGTTTCCCCATCTATTTCCCATGAAGTGACAGGACAAGATGCTATGATCTAAGTTTTCTGAATGTTGAATTTTAAGCCAACCTTTTCACTCTCCTCTTTCACGTTCATCAAGAGGCTTTTTAGTTCCTCTTCACTTTCTGCCATAAGGGCGGTGTCATCTGCATGTCTGAGGTTATTGATATTTCTCTAGGCAATCTTGATTCCAGCTTGTGCTTCTTCCAGCCCAGCATTTCTCATGATGTACTACTCTACATATAAGTTAAATAAGCAGGGTGACGATATACAGCCTTGATGTTCTCCTTTTCTTATTTGGAACCAGTCTGTTGTTCCATGTCCAGTTCTAACTGTTGCTTCCTGACCTGCATACAGGTTTCTCAAGAGACAGGTCAGATGGTCTGGTATTCCCATCTCTAAGAATTTTCCACAGTTTATTGTGATTCACACAGAAAAGGCTTTGGCATAGTCAATAAAGCAGAAATAGATGTTTTTCTGGAAGTCTCTTGCTTTTTCAATGATCCAGCGGGTGTTGGCAATTTGATCTCTGGTTCTTCTGCCTTTTCTAAAACCAACTTGAACTTCTGAAAGTTCATGTTTTACGTATTGCTGAAGCCTGACTTGAGAATTTTGAGTATTCCTTTATTAGCATGTGAGATAAGTGCAATTGTGTGGTAGTTTGAACATTCTTTGGCATTGCCTTTCTTTGGGATTGGAATGAAAACTGACCTTTTCCAGTCCTGCAGCCACTGCTGAGTATTCCAAATTTGCTAGCATATTGAGTGCAGCACTTTCACAGCATCATCTTTCAGGATTTGAAATAGCTCAACTGGAATTCCATCACTTCCACTAGCTTTGTTCATAGTGATGCTTCCTAAGGCCCACTTGACTTCACCTTCAGGATGTCTGGCTCTAGGTGAGTGATCACACTATCGTGATCATCTGGGTCATAAAGATCTTTTTTTGTATAGTTCTTCTGTGTATTCTTGCCACCTCTTCTTAATATCTTCTGCTTCTGTTAGGTCCATACCATTTTTGTTCTTTATTGAGCCCATCTTTGCATGAAATGTTCCCTTGGTATCTCTGATTTTCTTGAAGAGATCCCTAGTCTTTCCCATTCTGTTGTTTTCCTCTATGTCTTTGCATTGATCACTGAGGGAGGCTTTCTTATCTCTCCTTGCTATTCTTTGGAACTCTGCATTCAGATGGGAATATCTTTCCTTTTCTCCTTTGCTTTTTGCTTCTCTTCTTTTCACAGCTATTTGTAAGGCCTCTTCAGACAGCCATTTTGCTTTTTTGCATTTATTTTCCATGGGGATTGTCTTAATCCCTGTCTCCTGTGCATTGTCATGTACCTCCATCCATAGTTCATCAGGCACTCTGTCTATCAGATCTAGTCCCTTAAATCTATTTCTGACTTCCACTGTATAATCATAAGGGATTTGATTAAGGTCATACCTGAATGGTCTAGTAGTTTTCCCTACTTTCTTCAATTGAAGTCTGAATTTGGAAATATAAAGTTCATGATTTGAGCCACAGTCGTCTCCTGGTCTTGTTTTTGCCAACTGTATAGAGCTTCCCCATCTTTGCTGCAAAGAATATAATCAATCTGATTTAGGTGTGAAGTCCATGTGTAGAGTCTTCTCTTTTGCTGTTGGAAGAGGGTGTTTGCTATGACCAGTGCATTCTCTTGGCAAAACTCTATTAGCCTTTGTCCTGCTTCATTCTGTACTCCAAGGTAAAATTTGCCTGTTACTCCAGGTGTTTCCTGACTTCCTACTTTTGCATTCCAGTCCCCTATAATGAAAAGGACATCTTTTTTGTGCGTTAGTTCTAAAAGATCTTGTAGGTCTTCATAGAACCATTCACCTTCAGCTTCTTCAGCTTTACCGGTCGGGGCATAGACTTGAATTACCATGATACTGAATGGTTTGCCTTGGCAACAAACAGAGATCATTCTGTCATTTTCGAGGTTGCATCCAAGTACTGCATTTTGGATTTTCTTGTTGACCATGATGGCTACTCCATCTCTTTTCATGGTATATTCTTTACTCAGTTCCATGAGTGATCATCATCTGGTCTAGTGCAAAGAAAAATGAAAATTAATAGTGATATACTGCTACTTATATAAAACAAAAAGAATGGCATTTTTGAAGGGGACAGAAACATTTTAAACAGTTCAAGGGGTTTTCTGGTATTTTTCTCCTCATTTTGTTTAAATCTATTAATCTAGATATGCCACCACGATTCTTTTCCTAGAGTTATCAGTTCCATGAGGGGATTGATTACTCTAAATAGCTGTTAGCAAATGGTACTCTAAGTGTAGATATCTTTGTTATTTTTGTTATTTGTCTAAATTTTTGTGGTGCCTAAGTACTCCATTAAAGTCACTGTCAATGAATAAATAAAAAGAAATCTGCTAAAAGGGAAGCAATTGTAACATGTATTGTAGATACATGTACGTCAAAGCACCATCAAAATAAGGTCTATAGTATATCTTGTTTGGTTTTGTTTTCTTTCAGTTATTGGAAATGATGGATTTTATATAATACTGAAAGGCCTAGCCCGACCTCAAACACAAATGTATAAAAATCTGATTGAAGACTATGACTCTACAACCTCTTTCATACCTCAGAGTTTTCACAGCTTTGTTTTCAGTGAAGACTTCAGAAACCCTCTACTGACTGGAATGGGTCCCACGGTAAGAAATGAATATTTGCTTCTTCAATAAGCACTGATGTATCATTATTATAAACTTTATCTCTTCTAGATATTTAAATTTATATATATATATATCCAGTGTTACTTTAAATATTAAACTGGAGCCCATTATCCAGAGTGAAGTAAGCCAGAAGCAAAAACAACAATACAGTATATTAACGCGTATATATGGAATTTAGAAAGACGGTAACGAGAACTCAACATGCGAGACAGCAAAAGGAACGCAGATGTATAGAATAGACTCGTGGACTTTGGGGATGAGGGTAAGGGTGGGATGATATGGGAGAAGGGCATTTAAGCATGTTAATTGTCATGTGTCTAATCAATCGCCAGCCCAGGATTGATGCTCGGGGCTGGTACAGCGAGATTTCCCGGGGGGGAGGGAGGAAGGAGGGGGGTTCCGGAGGGGAAGCATATGTAAACCCATGGTGATATCATGACAATGTATGGCAAAAACAATAAATAAATAAATAAATAAATAAATAAATAAATAAATAAATAAAAAACATTTTTAAAATATAGCTTTCAAAAATAAAAATTATATTAAAAACAAAAATAATCATAACTGGAGATGTGTTTCATAAAACTAATGAGGGATGCATTGCACAACATACTGCCCACTGACTGGCATTTTGTGGTGCATTGATTACTGAGACAAAGCCAATGTGATTGGATCACTAAATGAAGAAGGAGGACCATTTTGAGATAAGAGAGAGGAGGGGATTATTTAAGAAAGGGAACACAGAGGACAGAACATGAAGGGCTTTTTAAATAAAATTAAGAGTGTGTGCTTATGCTATTTATCTCAAGAGCAATGCTAAGGTAATCAAAGGGTTGATTCTATTAAAATCAGAAAGTCTCAGTTGCAGAAAATGCTTTGTTTATATGTAATGTTTGAAGACTATCAACTGGCTCAAATAAAGGTTAATATCTTTCTGGATACCTAGATACCCCACATGAGTGTCAGCACTGGTTCAGCTAGAAAAGAAAGTGTCTGACTCTTTGCGACCCCATCGGCTGTAGCCTGCCAGGCTTTCCATCCATGGCATTTTCCAGGCAAGAATACTGCTGTGGGTTGCCATTTCCTTCTCCAGGAGATCTTCCTGACCCAGGGATTGAACCCAGGTCTCCTGTGTTGTAGGCAGATGCTTTACCGCGTGAGAATCATTGCTATAAAAGCCAGTTTTGGATGTAGGGTGATCAAAATGTTCAAAGGAGTAAATAGCCAGAGAACTAATTAAAATAAAATGATTTAGTGCTATGGATTGAGGTCAGGAAGACCTGGAATATTCTCAGATTCAAGAAGGATAAGCATGAATAAAGACAATAAAGACAGACATGGATAAAATAAGAACTGGTGTTTTTTCAGTCATTAAGTCATGTCCAACTTGTTGCAACATCATACACTGCAGCACAACAGGCCTCCCCATCCCTCAGTATCTCCCAGAGTTTGTCCAAGTTCACGTCCATTAAGTCAATGATGTTATCCAACCATCTCATCTTCAGCTGCCCTCTTCTCCTTTTGCCTTCAGTCTTTCCCAGCATCAAGGTCTTTCCCAGTGAGTCGACTCTTGGCATCAGGTGGTGAAGAATATTGGAGCTTAAGCTTCAAAATCAGTTCTTCCAATGAATATTCGGGGTTGTTTTCCTTTAGGATTAACTGGTTTGATCTCCTTTGCTGTCCAGGGACTTTCAAGAGTCTTCTCCAATACCACAATTGATTCAAAAGAATCAATTCTTTGGCACTCAGCCCTCTTTAGGGCCCAACTTTCACATCCGTTCATGATTGCTGTAAAACCATAGCTTTGACCTTATGGAACTTTGTCAGCAAAGTAATGTCTCTGCTTTTAATATGCTGTCTAGGTTTGGCATAGCTTTCCTTCCAAGAAGGAAGTGTCCTCTGATTTCATGGCTGCAGTCACTAACTGCAGTGACTTTGGAACCCAGAAGAAAAAATGAGACAAAAACATAAAAGTATACATTGTTGTTGATCATACATGAATGAGTAATGTTTCTAACCTTCTGTCTTAAATGGAATAGAAAAGAATGAACTCACCACTCAATGGCCACATACTGTATCATTTTTCAGTCATTCAGTCATGTCCAGCTATTTGCAACCCCATAGACTAGAGCACGCCAGGCTTCCCTACCCTTCATTATTTCCAAGGGTTTACTCACAGTCATGTCCAACGAGTTGATGGTGACATCCAACCATCTCATTCTCTGTTACCCCCTTCTCTCCCTGCCCTCAATCTTTCCCAGCATCAGGGTCTTTTCCAAGGAGTCAGCTCTCCACACCAGGTCCCAAAGTATTCAGTCCTTCAGCTGCAGCATCAGTCCTTCCAATGAGCATCTAGGGTTGATTTCCTTTACAACTGACTTGTTTGATCTCCTCGTTGCCCTTCTTTTGGATTTACAGGAAAGCTGACCTTTTCTAGTTCTGTGGTCACTGCTGAGTTTTCCAAATTTCCTGGTGTATTAAGTGAAGCATTTTAACAGTGTATTCTTTTAGGATTAGAAATAGCTCAGCTGGAATTCCATCACCTCCACTGCCTTTTTTAGTAGTAAGGCATCCTAAGGTCCACTAGACTTCACACTCTAAGATGTCTGGCTGTAGGTGAGTGACCACACCATCGTGGTTATCCGGATCATTAAGACCTTTTTTGTACAGTTCTTCTGTGCAGACCCAATACTTTTTCAATCTGCTTTAGAATAAAAAGAATACCACATTTTGCAGAGCAGCTATAATTAGGGCCATTTCTTTGTTAACTTTATAGTAATCCACTCCAATCTTCTAGGATCTAGTTGTTTGCTTGTTGAGGACAAAACTCAAGAATTTAATGAAATAAGATGGGACTACCAACTCTGAATCCTGAATTAGGTCTTTGAGGGCAGTAGTAATAAGTTTCATTCTTCCAGGAATATAGTCGTGTTTTTGTTTCATCTTTGCTGATGCATCATTTGACAAGAAAATGTGTATATGTTTAAGGTGTATATCTTGATGTTTTGATATATGTATACATTGTGAGGTGATCAGTACAATCAAGGTAATTAATATACCCATCATCTTATACAGCTAGATTTTTGTGTGTTTGTAATGAGAACACAATATCTATCTTTTTAGCAAAGTTCAGGCATACATTATTGTGTGTGTGTGTGTGCTCAGTTGCTCAGTTACCTCTTACTCTTTGTGACTCCATCGACTTCAGCCCAACAAGCTCCTCTGACCATGGAGTTTTCCCAGCAAGGATACTGGAGTGGGTTGCCATTTTCTATTCCAGGGAATGTTTCTGACAGGGATCCAATCTGCATCTCCTTCACTGGCAGGAAGACTCATACCATTGATTATATTACTGTGTTGTATATTAGATCTCCAAGACACACTCATCTTGCATACAGCAAACTTTGTACCCTTTGATCAATAACTGTCCAATTTCCCCTAGCCCTTACACCTTGTGGCTTCTCTGTGGCTCAGCTAGTAAAGAATCCATCTGCAGTGCAGGAAAATTCGGTTTGTTCCCTGGGTTGGGAAGATCCCCTGGAGAAGGAAAAATACCCGCTCCATTGTTCTGGCCTGAAGAGTTCCATGGACTGTACAGTCCATGGGGTCCCAAAGAATTGGACATGACTAACCAACTTTCACTTTATACCTTGTCACCAACATTCTACTGTCTTCTATGAGTTTGACTATTTTAGATAAAAGATATAAGTGAGATCCTATTTGTCTTTGCTTGGCTTATTTTACTTAGCATACTGTCTTTCAGGTTCATTTGTGTTGTCACAAATGTCAGAATTTCCTTCCTTTTCAAGCTTAATAAAATCCCATTGTTTGTGTATATATTGTATTTTCCACCTCCATTCATCCATGGATGAACACTTAGATTTTTTCCATATTTTAGCTATTGTAAATAATGATTCAGTAAACAAGGAAATGCAGTTTTCTCTTCAATAATCTGTTTTCCTTTCTTTAGATGACTGCACAGAAATGAGATTCCTGGATTGTATGGTAGTTCTGTTTTAATTTTTTGAGGGAAGCTCCATGAATGCGTGCCTGCTTAGTTGCTTCAGTTGTGTCTGACTCTCTGTGGCCATATGGACCATGGCCTGCCAGGCTCCTCTGCCCATGGGGTTCTCCAGGCAAGAATACTGGAGCAGGTTGCCATTTCCTTCTCCAGGGAATCCCCATACTGTTTCTTAAAGGTTCTACCAATTTACGTGTCCACCAATGGTATACAGTGATTCCATTTTCACTGCATCTTGCACATTTACCTTTTCTTTTTGATAACAGCCATTCTAACAAATGTGAGGTGATATCTTATGGTTTTGATTTCATTTCCTTGATGATTAGTGATAATGAACATCTTTTCAAGCACTTGTTGGTTATTTTAATGTGTTATTCTGAGAAATATCTATTTAGGTTGTTTTCACATTTTAAAAATTGGGTTATTTGTTTCTTTGTGATTGAATTGTGTGAGTTCCTTATGTATTTTGGATAGTAACTCCTTATCTGATATATGGTTGAAAATTTTTCTCCTATTATATAGGCTGCCTTTTCATTTGTTTGTTTTTATTTTTATGTAAATAAACTTTCAAGCTTAATGTAATTCTGATGGTTGATTTTTACCTTTGTTGTTTGTCCTTTTGGTATTGTGTACAAAAAATCATTATCAAGACCAGTTTCAAGGAGCTTCTTTCCTGTGTATTTTTCTAGGAGTTTGCAATAGCAGATCTTGTGTTTAAGTCTTTAATCCATTTCAAGGTAATTTTTGTAGTGTGCTGTAAGATAAGAATTCAATTTCAGTATGTGGTTATCTGGTTTTCCAAGCACTATCTATTGAAGAGACTATTCTTTCCCTGTTGAATTTTCCTGAACCCCTGTGAAATATATGTTGACTGTATGTGACAACATTTATTTCTGATCTCTCTTTTCTGCTCCATTGGTATGTCTCTATTTTTATGCTAATGCTGTACTGTTTTAATTACTGTAACCTTGGAGTATAGCTTAAAATTAGATCCTGTGATACCTACCTTTGTTCTTTTGTCTCAGTATTCCTTTGGCAGTTCAGTCTTTTGTGGTCTCATACAAATTTTAGGATTTCTTTATTTCTTGAAAAATACTGCTGAGGCTCGATAGGGATTACATTAACTCTATTTATGAGTTTGTACAGTATAGACATAGTTATAATATTAATTGCTTCAGGCAATGAACATGGGATATCTTTCCCTTTGTATCTTCTTCAATTTTCATCCTAAAAGTTCTACAGTTTTCATTCTAGAGATATCTCAATTCCATAAAATTTTAAATTATTTTATGTTTTTGATATTATTGTGAGTTGGATATTTTATTTCTTTTTCATGTGTTCTATTAGTATTTCGAAATGCCACTGATTTCTGTACACTGATTTTATATCCTGAAGCTTTACTGAATTCTTTGATTAGTTCCAACAGCTTTTTTTGATTTTCTGCATATAAGATGATTTCACCTACAAATAATAAAACAATTTACTGTGTCCTTTATGATTTGGATGCCTTTTCTTTGTCTTGACTAATTGGTCTAATTAGGATTTCAGTCCATGTGGAATAATAGTAATGAGAGTGATATCCTCATCTTTTTCCTGATCTCAGAAAAAAAGGTTTCAGTCTTTCACGGTTGAGAAGGACGGCAGCAGTGGCTTTGTCATAATGGCCCTTATTATGATGAGGCGTGTTCCTTCTATCCGTAATCTATTGAAATGAAATACTAGTATCCCGCTTTAGATTATAGCAGAGAGTGTTTTGCCTATGTTATCCTCTAGGAGTTTTATAGTTTCTGGT